>JAKSZP010007488.1:0-20847 GCA_022478985.1 Massospora cicadina
AAATGCCCTGGACCTGATGGGATTCCTATGAATTTTATCTAAATTATTTTACTAAAATATCTAATATTCTTCTAGCTTCCATGAACAAGTGTATTATAAAAACATGCCTCCTACCTGGAGGCAAAGAAGCCTACAATGTCACCTTATTCAAAAAAGGAGACATACTAAACCTACCCAACTGGCGCCCAATATCCCTAATCAACACAGACACAAAAAATATTCAAAAAACCATGCCCAATTACTAGGAGAAATTGCAACTGACGTGATATCCCTATCACAATATGGACATGTTCTAAGAAGATTCATATGGGACAATATCCACACAGGTGCAAATGTCTTCCAGTCCAAAACCTCTGGAGCGTTTGTCTTCTTGGACCAACAGAAGGCATATGACAAGGTGAACTGGACCTATCTTAGGGCCTGCCTTCAAAAATTTAAACTCCCAAATAGATTCATAAACTGGGTGATGATTTTCACAGAGTCAGCCACCATGGCTGTGCGTGGAGCAGGCTTCTTAACTAAACCATTCATCCCACAGAGAGGACTCAAACAAAGAGACCCCTTAAGCCCTCTACTTTACAATTTTAGCTTGGACCCTCTAATACGGAATACAAATACACTTCTCAAGGGAATCAATGTCAAGGGCTAACCACCTTTCAAAATGATGACCTTCGCTGATGACTGTATGGTTGGAATATCCAAAAATCAGGTTGCTTGCATAATTGAAATAATAATAAAAGTTTACTCAGCCATAAGCAACGCATCACTTAACGCTGAGAAAACAGAAAGCATACTCCTGGGAAAATATCAGACCCATTGGACGCCATCTACCCAGGGCCAACAAACTAATACAACATCAAGACTCCTCACCAGACATAGGAGGCGAAAATCAGCAATAACATCACTGAAACTTTCCTTCACCACCAAGCTGACAACTGGACCTGCCCGTCACTTGGGGGTATGGCTAGAAGCAGGAGGTTACGCCAACTCCATGATGGAAAATCAACTATTAGACAGAATAAAAAAACGCATTGCCTCCTTAGATGGACATCAAACAGGTTTAACAGGAAGGGTCATGGTAGCCAACTCTATGATTCTATCAATCATATGGTTCACGGCCCATGAAATTGCTTTCTCACCGTCCTTCTTTAATATAATTCACGCCCTATTACAAGGATGGCTCTGGTCCAACCACAACCCCCCTGTACGCCTCAAAAACCTATTTGTATCTAGAAGGAATGGAGGTATGGGGCTTATTACTTATGTAGAGCAAGCGACCCATATACTTGATCCTGGATAGCTCAGGTGACTAGCCCAGATCTTCCAGATATAAATTGGGCCAGAACAGCAAGATATAACTTTACACGAGCATTCCAATTAAGTAACCCAGACATTAAACACATTAATTAAGTATCTGGCATCTCATCCTACAGCTGCAGGACCACACGGCACTCCTGCACATTTCAAATGAATACTCCTAGCCATGAGAAGAGCAACATGGAGGATCCACATAAACGGCCAAAACAGTCACTGAGGACGCCCAAGGCTAATTCACAGACAGGAAACTAATTACCAAATAGTCACAGATAATATAATATGCATAAATCCGAGTACCATAGCCAAGATTAATTACCTGGACCATATGGATATACTATACAACCTGGAGACCCAAAGAAGAGTAATGGGATACACACCACCCTCTACTCCAACCCAGGATAAGAGCACATATGTGGAGATTCATGAGGAGAGTATACCGAACAGCTGAACAGTCAAACGCCAAACACACCTCATGTACAATATGTGGTCAGTATGGAAGCCTAGCACACCATTTAAAAAAATGCCCAACATCAGTGGCTTTATGGAAAGAGGTCATGCGCCTATTCCGCCAATAAAATGGACAAACATTTAGCCTAGCTAGGAACATGTTCGCTATAAACATGAACTCTCCTATCACCCTTCCCTCAGGGCGTTAATAGTAGCAATAGCACTATGGATGATCCGTATGATAGTACTGGAATCGTTTACAGGAGCAACGCCTACAATCCAAGAAGCCATCAATCGTTTCCACAGCCATATATTGGAACATTTCCAAGCATGGCTGTTTGGACACATGACCCCACGTAACCGAAGGACAATCTACACATGGTTTAATATATGGCTCCTAAAGGTTGACTCTTTCCTTCACAAATGCTGCATTTAAGAGTAAGCCAGCATAACCCCCCTTCCCTAATGTCATAAACTTGGTGATCCTGGAGACAGCTTGAGGGGCTTGAACCCTCTGGGGTGTCTTTTAATTTCCAAATTTCATTAGTTTATCCCCACTATATCAGAAGTGCTTGTCCCCTGGTTGACATTCCCTGAATACATAAAAAATAATAATGGCAAACTATCCCATTGATTTTGTAAAGATCTTTAGAGTAGTCTTATTTATACTAAAGGATTGAGTACCTTACCACTTAGTTGTGCTATATGGTAGAGATATAATTGGGCCAGCCAACAATAACAAGTATAATAATCGCGTTAAGGGACCTCATGCTATACTTCTGTTTAGGAAGCATATGTATGAACAATAAATTCTCAGTCAGAAATAAAGTATCTCAGTATTAGGACATTCTGGAAGACTTAACAAAGCTGCTTGAAAACATTTTTTGGCAGGCTGAATTCCAATCAAAGGGTATCTTATCCTTGAGTAGATGAAATAGTGGTTACCCAATCTCAGCAAAACTGGAATTGAAATTAGCAATAACAAGTGACCAAGCCCAAAAATAATTGTATATCTCTTTTGGATTTGGTTTCTTCATCTTCAAATTGGCCTCTGGCTTAGCCAGTTGTGGCTAAACACCTTCCTTATCAATGAAACTAATATTTATTGGTTTGTCTTCATAGAACTGGCATTTCTAAGCTTAGTCTCCAAGTTTGCAGCTGCTAGTCTTTTGAAGGTCTATTTTAAATGCTCCAGATGATAGAAAAAAGTGCGGTTGAAACATGATGGTTGTCTTCATTACTTTCCCAGCTCTTCTCATCTCATTTTTGAGCGAATTTTATTTAAAAAAGTTTATTTTACCGCCGCCTCTGACCACGTCCATTTTCCAATTGATGTCCTCAGATTGCAGATGGCTGCTCCAGTGTGGGGCAGCGGTGCTCCGCCACCTAGAATTTACCACCCTGTGGGCAAATGTGTTTGGACGGGCTCAAGTAGCTCACTGACCTCTTCTGGCCAATTTGCTCCCCGCGCTTAGTTCTCCATCTTGCATGCATACACCCTTTTCATCCCATCCTCTCGCCATTCCTTGTTCCAATATTCATTTTTGCATTCATATTGACTACAGACGTTTACTCCCATATGGCAGCAAAGCAATAATCAAGTTAGCCATCGCTGCCTTTTCACTGGCTGGCTATATAGATTTACGCCCTTTTAAGGGCTATTTTTGACATAGGCTTCCAGATAGATGAGGACGCTGTAGCAGCAGCTGCGACTCCCCTAATTGCAAAAAAAACTCCCATTCCCACTACCCGTACTTACTTTCTTCTGACACCACACTGTTGGTGTCACTTGCGTCCCTCCCTTCCCACCTCCCACCCCAAATTTGTATGAACAGTTGATGGCGGGGCTTTAGGCTTGTGGCATTCAAAACAACCTTGTCTTCAATGTTCCCTCTGGTGAAGAGCGCCTTGCTGCCCCTCGCGCCACTGCCACCATAACCCCACACCACCCTGCCATATCCCAAGAAATCCCCTCATTCTTTTATTGCAGCGGCGCCAGAACATTTCTTTTGGACTCATGTTATTAAAGGTCGCCAAATCTGTTCTCTCTGTTTTTGTTCGCCATTTCAAAAAAATCCTGCCCTCAAGCCACTTCCTCTTATGTGGCTTCTGAACAATTGTCAGAGGCGTCTGAATGGGTGTTTTTTTGCCCCCTTTTCACCCAACACACACGCACATGAGGCCATAGTGGTAAAAAAGCCCTTTCCAAATCATTTGATTACATTCACCCACATGAATTCAACCCAGCCTATCAGAGTCAGGCTTGGACCATCATTTGCACCCAATCATCCGCCCATTCTCCTACTACCACCCACCCAAATTCAGCCTCCGCAATTCTTATGAACCAAAATCCTTGGAACTTATTAGATGAGTTTAATGAATCAGGTAAATTTATCACAAATGAGGAATCTGGTGAACCTCTGAGACCAGAAGATTATGATTTGGCTGAAGTTTATAATTCATAAATTACAAATCCCTCTCGCCCAGATGCTTCGCTCCTAAACCTATTACCATCCCCTACCTAAGTGACCACTAGCTCGCCTTAGCAGCGGTGGCCTCACCCTATTAACACCACCTTGCAAAGCAGTGGCCTAATCAGCTGCTCATTTCCATAATGTTTGAGCAAAAATCGTCTTCCCCCCTGTTTTCCTGAAGCATCACATGAGGAAATCATAAAATTGAAAGATGATGCCATAGACACTGTCTTGCTTGTTGCAAAACTAGCAGAATTTAACCCATCTTCTAAAATCACCTGACAAATATATCCAGTTTGAATAAATTCCCAGATGCCCACCTTCAAGCTGAACATCACGTTGCGAAATTAATTGAGGTTTTCTTCCAAGCTGGTCTTAAGGAAGTTGACTGATATTTCGATTACATCCAACACTATCACGCTGATGCTCCAACTCCCTGGATATCCACTTTAGTCTGCTATTACAACCATTATAATTCTGTCATGAACAACAAGCCTGTAACAGAGCTGCCTGACCCCCTCCCCCTCTTCTATGGTGGGTTAGCGGTATTCTGCTCCCCGCCTGGTTAAAGTTTTTGCTTTGTTTTGGTGTTCCATTCATTCAGTTCTTTTGCTCAATGAGCATTGGTAATATCCAGCCCCTGACTGGTGTACCTCAAATAAATTTAAAATATGATGGTTGTCTAGGTACCTAAGTATGAATGCCAGCTTGAAATCGCCAAAGATTGGTTATAGCCCTCTGGAATGTCATCAAGCATTACAGAGTCCATGGGCATCATCATTAGAAGAAAAGGACAATTTTGAGTAATGATAGAACAGTTTTCTTATTTTAGATTTTACCATGTTGATATGCTAGGCCGATTATTAAATCCATCACAAGAATCCTTAGCATAACTGATTTATCCAAGGCATTGTCTATCCATCAGAGTGTGTACAAGATTTCTTTTCAGTGTTATTGAGCTAACAACATATCATAATGACTCTATTACTCATGTCTTTTTCGTAAAATTTAGTTTTGTAGCACCCAAGGACTATTAAAGAATCTCAGAACACCAAAATAGAGGTTTTTATAATTTCCTCTGAGACAACTTTAGGTGCTTAGAAACAATTAACCGGCCATAGTCTGATGGGAACTCGCTCCCCAGTTTCTATAGTGTGGATTATGCCTCTCATGTATCCCAGGTTAAAATCATCCTCAAAAATATCCTAATAATTTTCCAAAAAAATTTCTTAACCTTATTCCTTTTTTTCTCTGTTTAACCTTCCCAAATCTTCTTAAGGTAAAGCAGTATGGACATAACGTATATCATTTTTAGGAAGAACTAGTTTTATAGGGCTATTAAATCATGGAAGGACATGTTTCAGTGATAGGAATTAGGTGAAGATAAACATTAATTTAGTGTCTTTTAAGATGAATTGGCTAACTCTGAATATTTGCGCATAGGATATGAACTTCTTGATCTACTGGAATATTATCACAGGCGCTATGCTCGATTAATGTTAAATTTGGGACCAAAGCTTATATTTTTCCCAAAGAGCTCTACCAGGATCTCAATATTTAACCCAGTTTAGTCTAATAATTGGATTCCTGAGCCTACGGTTACATCCTATAAATGATCTAAGTAAATGCCCTTGGAAAAATGGATCCATAATGTGGATAATTTATCTATGCGTTTTGACTAAAAGTAGTTGATGGGTATTATTTTTTTAGTACTAGATGGTCAGTTGATGGGTATTATGTCATCCCTGTATTCCAGATTGGTGAACAGGCTAGGTTTTTTCTGTTCCACACTTCACGCTCCTGGTATAATAGAGAGGAACAGCCTGACTGAATATTTAAAATGTCATCCTTATGACTGTTGGCTATACTAATCCTTTTTATAAAATCGTGGCTATTAAGATTTCATAATCTTGGTTAGAATAACTAAGGCTATTCAGACGCTGCTGTAGATCTAAACTTATAAGTAATTCATTATATGCCCCAAATGCTCTATTATCATGTACTCCTTAAGTGCCATAGATTTGATAGTGCACAATTTTGGTGCTTTGTCCAAGATTCTATACCAAATTTGTACTGACCATATTTATAGGTGCGCCACTATCAATAATGGCCCAAAAATGATCTTTCTAACAGCTTATTAGTGTAAGTACACTTGGAGAATGGTTCAGGTGTTTTTACTAGGTGAATAGCTATAGAGCTGCCTGACTCCGAGTAAGTTTTGAGTGCAGGAGCAGATCTCAAAAATTTTCCTGCCAGGGTCTATATGAGATTAACAACCTGTAAATCTTAATGGATGGCAAGTCACTAGAATGGGTAGTGCTAAGTTTAATTCTGTGGTCTGCCATTTGTTTAATGTATGGCTTAGAGGCTTTAAAATGTTCTGTTTTGGTGGTTTTCTTTGGTTCTTTAGATATTTCTGATCTAATCATAACCAAGTGTTCTTTGTCAACCACAACATGATGCAGTAGATTTTTTATAGATTGATCAGTTATAAAAAGATTAGCAGGATCATAAGGTTTGTTTTTGTTAAGTTGATGGAATTAGCGCAATTTATCTCTTTACTCCACCTGTTCTTTTCCCAAGTTCATCATTTTTTGATCTTAATTACTATGTTAGTTCCAAGTATAGTCTCAGTGCGTCTGCAACATTCTTCAACTAAATCCCCTTTTTGCAACAAATCAAAAGTTAGGTATTGGGCCGAATGAGCTCTGACCTTGGGCTCTGCGCTTTACCATTCTTCCCATAATTATATGAGGCATTATTATTCTTTAAAGAAAAACGTACCCACTGTTGATTGTTTAAACGGTTTGGTACCCAAAACTGCATGCACATTGGCATAGGTAATCCCTGATTTAGTTTGTTTCCATGGGGTGATCAAAAACTGGATCATGACGTGGTGTAAATGATGATAAGACTTTATGAAATGCTCCATTGCCCTTTCTTTAATTTTATTTAACTGAGGTAAGCCAACCAGGGGATGGACATTACCGAACTAAAACTAAAATCATAATAAAAAATAACAATTCAAATGAAACGCCCAAAATGGATGGATCAATTGAATTGTACCTAACAAAATATCCAACCAGGTGGGCAGCGACTACTGCTATCCCTCCATGGTGGATGGAGAGGGGTGATTGGGGGGCTCGTCTTCAGCCGCATCCATCTCATTCCAGAGTAGGGTGCGTGTTAAGGCAGATAATAAGGGTGTGGGGGCATTGGCAGCATGGGGTTCAATATCCTTGATGACTGGAACTTCCAAATAGTTGCCAGCCATCATTATACCAACGATGTATTTTCCCAAAGCACCTTCAGCTTTGAGGTGGGCGTCTGGGAATTTAACAAATGTGGCAATGTTGGTTCAGGTTATTTTTGCTTTTGGATTCCGTGCTACTGTTACCACGTTCTAGATGGCTTCAGTGACGTTTTTGTGTAAAGTTTTCATGTTGATCTTACTTTGTGAAGTAATATTTATGGGGATGATGGGAGGTGGAATTCCTCCTGCAAGCGCAGCCACAGATTTGGTGGCAGCTTTGCAAAGCGGACAGCAATCTGGTGTGGCGTCTGCTTCTACTGCAAGCTGATGGTCGCTGTAGAACGGTTTGGCATTAGGTTGTAGGACATATTTTTGAGGTGGAAATTTTGCATCACATTCAGTGTTACAGAGCCGCTCGAGTTGCAGCATCAGTTCTTTAATGACGTTACCTGATTTGTCAATTTCATCCAATAACTCCCATGGATTTTGGTTGAATTGGATTCGGGGAATCAGCGTAAAGTTGAGGTTTGTTCAATTCATTTGCAGATGTATGTGACTGAACTGGGATCCAATCTGATGTTTGGTTGGATGATTTATTTGTGGCATTGGGGCAGGGTGGGTGCTTGGTGGCTGTAGGTGCAGCTGCAGCATCAGGCATTGGAGGAGGGGAAGGTAGGATCATACCCCATGTTGGAGTTGGCGCGGGGTGGGCGGCAGATTGGTGGGCGTCAGGAAAACTTTCAGCATTGGCAGAAGTTTCTGAGTATGAGCACTTATGTTTCAAGTGGTCTAACTTGAAACAGGATGGACGAATCGTCATTTTGCCCTCAACGCGGGCCCAGAACATATGGTTGGGGGCAGATGGGATGGTGGCTTGAGGGGGAATTGCCAAAAAAATTTTCATAAATTCAAAGCTGATCGTGGCATATGCCTGAGGCCCAGTGAGGCGTGTGGCCCCATTTAAGACCACAAATTGTAAGATGGGGTTGGAGCCATAGGCTGCCAAACCTTCCATCAGCTCCTGGTAAAGCACTTTGGGAAGGTGGGTGAGCAAACCCGCGAACTGGATCACTAAGGTTTTGTCCGTTGGGAGCTGGTTCCAAGTTGTTGGGAGGGAAATATTGTTGAAAATTAATGGCACCGTTGCTGCAGTGGCTGCATCAGCTTCACAGGGGAAGCCAAGATCAAAGTACCCCTTATAGTGGCGGATATCAACAAAACAAGCTGGTTTCATCACCACCTGAGCCATTTTGTTAATGGCTTGGTCAATGTACGGGAAGAATTTTTCATATTTGACCCTAAGGCCAAAATGCATGTTGCTCCGGGGGAGCACTGGGGGGCAGTGAGGCACTGCTTGGGTTCAGGCAAGATGGGCATTGAGATCCTTGGGAGTAACGAATTGTCCCAAGGGTTTGGGTTGACTGGGAGAGCCAGTCCAAGCGCGTTTTCCTGTCAGACAGAAAATGGAGGGGGGAGTTTTGCCGCTGCCCCATGCTGGGACAGTTGGTGGGGGATTCAACGACATTGGAGCAAGACTTCAGTGTGCGATTAAGTGTTTGCTTTAAAATTACCAAAATTAATTTGCTTGGAAAGTTATGCCAATCAGAGAGAGAATTTAGAAAATCCATTGCCTTTTCTAATCAAAATGTTCATAGAGTTTGACCCTATAGTTTATTTGAGCTTTGTGATAGAATTGGTCCACAAAGTTCTTAATGGTTTCATTTGATCTGAATTTAATAAATTAAGCTCTTTCCTGCAGGTCACATGTCTTTCAGGCCCTCCAAACTCTTGGATTACTGATTCCTTGATATCGTCTTATGACCACCCATCAGCCAAGTAGGTCATCAGAAGGCCGCAGCTGTGAAGTTTAGAAAATTGATCAGGATAGATGTTTTCACGTGTCATAATTCCCCTGATTAACGTTTTGAAAAGCTTCAGGGAAAATTTAGGTGTTAAATCTTTACTTAATTTACGTAAATTGAGTGGTTTAAAGTCATCTCTGTCTGGATATTTGTTGGGAGAGTCATTTTTCATCTCATATTCAAGAAGCTGGGAAAATTTACATGCAAAAAACGTGATTTTATTTGTGTGAATTGAGGTGTTTAAGTAGGCATGGATGTGAGTACTTGTAGAATATTTGTCAGAAAATCACTTTTCCGGTGACAGTGGTCTCTGCTGGTCAGCAGGCCTACCAGTATGAAGACTGGTTGGCCCTTGCCATTTTGAATTAGGTGTCATGGCTAGCAGCGACTGCTGATCCCTTGGAATATCAATTGCGCCATTTGAAGATCCCCCAGCCTAAACTCTAACCCACAAGAATAAACATAAACTAAAAGAAATAGGGAGATGAGGCAAAGGGAGATATTTATTGAAGTGGAAGTGAAAGATATATATGTACAAAAGGGTGCTGCGCCTATCACCGACCTATCAGCTCATCAATGGACTATCCAGACTAATATTCTCTCACTTCTTCTATTCTTACTCTCTTCCTGGTGTCAACCCTCTCCCCCCATCCTTCCTTATGTTCAAAACTTAGTTTTGCTCATCCTCAGCCTTTAGTTGCTAGTGAGCTGTATAATTATTAAATATAAAAGAGTATGAATTAGATTTTTTAGTTCTATGAGCTAAAACATCTTTGGCCTCTTGGTAACTCAGAATAACTTGGTTTCTTGCTGTGAGAATCCGGCTGATATGTGCTTGCTTGGTGCTTGACGCCTGCTGGAATTCACAAAGATTTTATAAAATTTAATAAATAAATAAAGAGCTAATAAAAATGGGTTTTTATGATCTTTATTAGCCTTTCGATAAGGAGAAAATGATACTCCTTGACCTCTGATTATCTAGTATTTAAAGTAAATTCAAAGGTTGAGTGGGAATTTGGGAATATGTTTGGAATAGCCTGTACGAGTCCAAATTAGGAAATATGCAGGAATAGTGTATCACAATTTGGAACTTGCATCAGGGCAGCAGAGCTAAGGAAGAGGAATTATGATTGGCCCAAACATACCCATGAGGTAACATTTTTAAATTGAGCCAATCACCACCTGAGAAATTACTTGCATCCTGGGGGACCCCTGCCAAGCCTATAAAAGGGGGGTCCCCGCGCAGGTTTGTTGAAGAACTTTGTTGGTGTCAGGGGAGTGCCTTCTGTTGATTCCCCTGAGGTCTGTGGTGAGGTCAGAGAAATCTGACCCGCTGATTTTACTAGTGCCCATACAGGCTTCAAACTAGTGATTCTCAATTAATGGGGTTCCACCGAGAATCAGCCAGGGACTTTTGGTCGATTTCATTGACCTTCACATTTTTATTATTATTAAACAAACTCTTAATGACATCAGAATATTGCAAATGGCCAACATTTCCCCTTTTTGGCAGAACTCAACCTACAGCATTCTTATTTTTAGTCTTCAAAGGTAAATGTCTGACACTTGCCAATGAAATTTTTGACTCTTCATAGTCAATTGATTTAAGGAATTGACTTCCTTAGGCAATAATTTATTATATATGAGGCTCCAGAAACAACTTCAGCTACCTCAAACTTTGCATTATCAGGGTCCACTGACACATAATAAATAAACCAATTAAATCATCTTCAGCTTTGGTTGCTGGTAATCCATTTACTAATTTGAAGCCATCAATTTCCCCACTCAATCCTAAATTCCAATTTCAGTGGATTACTGGATTTTTCTAGACCCAATTTGGGGAACAACTACCTAGCAATCATTTAAAGCACCACGAAATTCAGTCAATGAACCATTCCGCTGGGATTATCCATTTCATAACAAATCTCGCTAAATCATTGGAGGAATCCATCTGTTTAAAATTAGACATTTTCCCCATTTGACCAGATGGTAGTACTCCAAATTCCAGCCTCAGCGTGTAGGGCGTCGTCTAGGGCTTGCCCCTCCCCAACATCAACAATTGCCAGAATTCTAAACATCAGTTTGGTGTCACACCAATGCGCTTTTCCCCTCCCACACCAAACTGGTGGCACATCCCTTCCACCTCCTCTCCAACTCATCAGCTACTTTGGCACCAACCAGCAGAACCCCCTGTAGTGAGCATCACAGTCAGAAAATCGCTTTTCCGGTGACAGTGGGCTCTTCTGGTTGGCAGGCCAACCAGTCTTCATACTGGTTGGCCCTTGCTGTTTTACCTTTGGAGTCAGGGCCAGCAGCGCCAGCTGACCCCTTGTCATGTCACTTGTTCAATTTGGGGATCCACAGAATAAAACCATCCCACAAGAATAAACATAACCTTAAATAAATAGGGAGATTAGGCAAAGGGAGATCTTTATTGAAAGGGAAGTGAAAGGTACTTATATGTACAAAAGAGCTACTGCTCCTATCGCTGACTTATCATCTCATTGCTGGAACTTACAGCCAACCATTCTGTTTTCCTCCAATGTGCTTTCTCTCTTCCTGGCGTCAACCCTCTCACCCTGTCCTTCCCAATGACCAAATATTATTTTGGATCATCCTCAGCTTTTAGTCGCTGGTGAGCTAAATATTTATTTGATATTAGTTAATATCAAATTGTATTTGACTTAGTAATTATGCGCCGGAAACATCTTTGGCCGCTTGACAACTCAGAATAATTTGGCTTCTCCTCAATGACATTTTTTACTCTTCATAGTCATTATATCTGGGGAATTGCATTCCTTAGGCACTAATTTATTAAGATATGTGAGCCGCCAGAAACAATATCAGCTGCCTCAAACTTTGGATTATCAGGTTCTGCTGACACAACAAATAAAGCCCATTTGATCATAGGCTATTAGTCACTGGTGACCATATACTAATTTGGGGCCACCAATTGCCACTCTCTTAAAATTAACTTCCAATCTTGGCAGAATACATGGATTCAACTCGACACAATTTGGGGAGCAACTAACTAGCAATCATTAAAACACACAAAAATTTAGTCAGTGAGCCATTCCGCCAGGATTGACCATTTCATCCCAAATCTCACTATATCATTGGAGGAATCCATCCGGTTAAATTTACTACAATGGGTTCTGCATTTTACACATCCATACTGTAGTCTTCCTCTGCCTAATGGTATTGCTCAAATTTCTAGACTTTGTCTTATGTTTGAGACTGACGAGATTTTTGGGTTAAGTCCCTGCATATTTTTGTCATAGTCTGAGTAAATAGATCAGAAGATCTGAAATCCTAAATGTGATTTGTTCTTTGAACGCTTAACTATCTGTAAAATGGCATAACTCTCTCTTCATTGTGTAATATCAGATCTCTCATTTATACATCAATGCATTTGCAATATAGATTTTAGATCTAATAGCGAAGCCAAAGTTTTCCGACCTTTGGTGTGTTTCCCTCCTTCTACACTGCTCTGATTAGCCCTACAGCTGGTATATATGTATTTCCAAATCAAAAGATAACTCCACCATAAAATTATCAGGTTTTTTGCTCGCTTCATGTGAGTGCTCTTTTACTATATTCTAAAGCTTTTTGTATAACTTTTAATGTTCTTGTCTTGGATTCTCCACCAAAGCCTCATTAGTTAGATTTTCATAAAAAATGACTATCCGGCATGTTCAACCTATAAGGTAGATGGCCATATATTACGCTAGCTCAAGTACTTTCTTTTTGTGCCTTGGTGAATGCAAACGTTCCAAATCAGACAGCCACTAAGATGTCTGCCGCGTTTCCACCTCCCATCCTGCCCTCTATCAGACTACATTCACCCATATAGCCAACCCTCCTTTAGTGCCCCACAATATGTGCCTTCCAGTTTTGCTTCCCGTTCTACCCTGCATTGCTGTGACCTCCACATGTATCCTATAATACAGTGGCTTTTTCCGTTTGCCAACTAATGTGAGAGTGGTCTGTCTTGATGCTATGCAGAGGCTGTTCCAGTGTTTGCCATGTCCACTATGCCCAAGCATAAGGCTGTTTGTGTATCCCCACCACGCTTTTTCTGGAGCACCCGCCATCTCCCCTATCCCCTTGCTTCTGCTGTTTAATGCCAAGGCTTCCATATTACAAGGGGCGATGTCACAATCTGAATTAAATCAATTGTGGCGTTAATATTTTAAAATGTGATTTGTATTTCAATCAGTTAATTATTAGATCCTGGCATACCTCCCCCTTTGTTGTGAAGTCCTGGACCTCTTGTCCATGCATTAATGATGTTATCAAGATCTAAAATTTTAATCTGATGACGCAGCCATTATTTTTCTGACTCTTCGATATCTTCCTCCTTATGTCCTGCGCTGATTCCCCCATCATTTGGTATATAAGCATTTCATATTTTAATTGAACCCAATCTTGAAATTCTCATGTTTTTAAGTTTGCCTTGCATGAGTGTACTTTTATTTATTTAACGAAGTATTTAGTTCAACTTTTGGATTTCCTTGACTTGGTGCCTCTGCTAAAATCTTATTAGTTGATCACCATAGTGGATGATCTTCCGCTGCATTCAGATCCTATGCGCAGATGACCGTTTATTTCAGTTTTCAGGGTGTTGTTTTCATACCCCCCTCCCTAAAGATTGGTTGTACTTTTGCAACTATCTTTCTTGAAGGCAACTAAATTCTTATTAAATTGGTCTGGCAGGCTTCAATAACCATCTGCTTGGCCAAACATGCCTTCAGTTCTTCTGACATCTTCTCAATTATGGTGTTAGAATGTAGCAGTCATTTATCAAAATAGATTTCATCTAATAAAGTAGTATTGTAGGTCCATACTTATGAGACAATTGACCATAAGCTAACCAATTTTCCCTTAATTTATGAATTGTCCTTTTCTCTGAATGGACTGGGGGTAATTGAGCTGGTGCTTCAATGTCTTTCTGAGTTAAGCAAATTCAGCACAAACATAACTCTTCAATTAATAATGGTTTCTTCAATAAGACTTTTCTTTCTCGTTGCAAACACTTTTGCAACCTATTCAATTCAAGACTAAATCTAGTTTGATAATCTCATAGAGGGATTAGTCTGCACCCATTTCTGGGAGCAGTTGGGCAAGCAAGGCAAGAGGAGCAGGCGGAAGGCCCGCGGCCTCTAACGTTCAAAAACGCCCCAGAGAATCTGGTGGAATAGAAAAAAATCTAAAAAAACCGGCGGTCACAATTTGCCCAGAGATACTCGCGTGGCAAGCACGATGCAACCAGTACATCAACACGCCACATTCCCAGCCACTTTCGTCGGTGAAATTCGGAGTCCGTGTGTATCTGGACATCCAAAAAACGGCCCTATGGGAAAAATTTTGTGAAGATGTACACAAAATTTTCCTGACCGCAGTGTATGTTGCACCTCACTCCATGTCATGCGGTTGGCTGGACCTAGGTTTCAAAAGCAAAATAGCAGCAGACAAGGCTGCAGCAGTGCACATAGTGGTCAACCTCCCCGAAGGGCAACAGGTCGTCGAAACTAAACGCACCAGATGGACAAAATCGAACCAAATTTTCCTCACGTTTGACTTTTTGCCTACTACGGTAAAACGTGACATTTTGGAGCAACACCTGAAAGATGGTCTCTCCATATATATGGTGAAATACAATCTTTCAAAATGCAACACTTCAGCTGATGCCACACCTGTGCACTGGCAAAGCCATCGCAGTTCTGACCCCAACTGAGGAGATCATGAAGGACCTAACCCAGATCCCGCACTCCACCTTTGTTGACATCGCAGGGCACACCACCCACCCATTCTGGGTAACCGTGGACAGCGCGCCCCCCATTTGCACCCACTGTGACACGTTCAGCCATAAGGCGCACGCATGCCCCATCAAAGAGGGCGTCACATTTCAAGAGCACCCCTCAGCAGCTATGGCCAGTGGAGAGGCGCACTACGAACCAACCGAAAGCACCAAGGAGGCTTTCCCATGGGGAGCACAAGGCTGCTACCTATTGGTAAAGCCCATCTCCCTGCAGGAGTGGAAGAAGGCCAAGCAAGCCCATAGGACTGCAGCCAAGGAAGCGGCCAAGGCCACCACCACCATCCCACACTCACAACGCCAGGAGGACATGGAGACCTTCGCGGTGGAAGCAACTTGGGAATCCATCACCCAATCAGATTGGGAGGCCCAGGCCAAACGGGCCACTCAATCTGAGGATCCGATGGGAGATTTGATCTCACCCAATCGCTGCACCCAAACCCTGGTCAAAACTGACTTGGGACCTATCTCAAACGAAAAAATTTTTTTTGCCCCACTTGACGGTGTACCAAACTTATCCGCACCGCAAAAAATTCGTCCAACGTCGGGAAAACAAAAAGCGAAGGCCAAAGCCAACATGACTCTTTCTGCAAAAATTAACAAAAACCCCGATAGCGTTGCTGCTAATACCCACGCTGCTGTGAAAGCCCATGGGGACCTGGAAGAGGCTGGTGGGCCCGGGGGCCCACCCCCTCACACCTAAGGTGCGATGGGGGAAACCTTCACTCTAGGGACATTGAATATCACTGGACTCAAGGCCTCCCCGTCCCAGGCTAGGAAACTGAGTTTTTTACAAAACAATTTACCCGTGAATATCCTGGCCATCCAGGAGTCCCACTGTCCACGAGGTTCCAAGGAAGCTTGGAAAACAATGCTCCTCCCATCCCTATCTTTTTGGTTGAAGCACTGTGGGGTGCTAATTCAGAAAAATAATTTTTTCAAATTTACATCTTCAGAAACATTCCTAAATGGCTGAGTGCTCGTTGTCATCTTCTCATGGGCTGATGTTGCACACACAATTGTCAACATTTACGCCCCAAACGGTGCACAAGAGTGTTAGAAAAGTTTTCTCATTAGTCAAATCCCTCCCGCTACCCCCCAATTCTTTCCTATTTGGTGACATGAACTGTTGGCTAACCTCACCAACGGACCGGTGGCCACCCTCACCCCACGCCCCACAGGGTCATGTAGAACTATGCGTTCTAAAAGTCACCCTTGGGTTAATGGATGTGCTGCTGTGACATGACCCACTGCTCGAAAACATGATGTGTCCCCACGTCCACAATGGCCAATTAAGGTCCATGACCCACATCAACCTTATTCTAGTGCCAGCAAAATTCCAACCCCACATCTCCCACTTCAAAACAACGAAAATGGAATTCTCTGACCACCGACTAGTCTCGATAACATACCACTTACCCGTCACAGTTGCAAAGTCCCCACATTGGTGCAAAATCCACCCCCCAGAGCTCGCGTCACCAGGATTTTCCACGTGGGTGGAAGAGGCAACTTTGGCAAAATTGTTTGTTGCACCATTTTGCGTGGACCCCATTTCCACATGGGCAACTTTCAAAGAAGACACCATCCACCACTATTGCCATCTCTCATCCAGATGCTCACGAGCCACATTGGCAGTTATATCGCGTGCGCTGGCAGAATTGGCCCACTTGGAGTCCAACATTACAGCCTCAGGATATAGCCCTGGATGGGGCCAGAAGTGGGTGGAGGCAGCCGCCCACCTCAACGCACTTGAAAGGCAACACAAACATTGGGTTTGTGTCCAATACAGGGCCACACGCATCACTAAAGGCGACAAGTGCACCGCATACTTCAAAAAAAAATTTTGGTACCATGCCAGAGTGTGGCATGCACACAGGTGCGAAGATCAGATAATTCTATTGTGGATACACCGGCCGAAGTGGCAATTGAAATGCAAATATATTACTCTGAGTTATACCGAGCTGAACCAATTCAGCTGGCTGAAATGGCGGAATTTCTCGACAGAGCTCATATCCGCACCATTTTCTGATACCTGGAAATAATGAATTTAATTACTCCAAACGAATTATGGACTACCATTCACAGTGCGCCAAACCGAAAATGCCCAGGCCCAGATGGCATTCCATATGAGTTCTACAAAAAATATTTTAAATATATATCCCCATTGCTGCTAGCCTCACTCAACCAAAGCCTGTTGGAAACGCGCCTCCTACCAGGAGGACATGAGGCCTTTACGGTCACACTCTTCAAGAAAGGGATAGGCTAGACTTAGCCAACTGGTGCCCCATTTCTCTAACAAACACAGACACCAAAATTTTAACAAAAATCATGGCTAACCATTTAGGGACTGTAGCATCTGCCACCATCTCCCCAGAACAATTTTGTTTCATCCCCAGAAGGTCGATTTGGGATAACGTGCACTCTGTGGCTAATGTGTGTCAGTCCACAGCTTCTGGGGCACTTGTATTCTTGGACCAACAAAAGGCCTATGACAGAATAAACTGGGAATACCTTAGGGCCTGCCTCCAACAATTCCGCCTACCTCCCCGCTTCATTAACTGGGTGATGCTGCTCACGGAATCTGCAACAATGGCAGTGTGCGGCCCAGGTTTCCTAATGGAAGTAGTCCGTCCTCAAAGGGGCCTGCGACAAAAAGACCCCCTGAGCCCACTCTTATACAACTTCAGCCTTGACCCACTACTGCGAAATGTGAATGCCCAACTCACTGGGGTCCATGTGCAGGCCAAACCCCAGTCAAGATGATGGCATTTGCAGATGATTGCGTGGTGGGGGTGTCTAATAACAAAGATGCACGCACGTTTAAAGCCCTCATCCAGGAATATTCCAGGGTAAGCAACGCGGCACTGAATGCCTCTAAAACCGAAATCATCCTCCTTGGTCAGTTTCAGAACTGCTGGGCCCCAGCAAGTAGTTCCCAACTTGGCCCATCTGCTCGCCCAGATCCACGCCTTACTAACTCAAAACACACCGCTCCACTGGTGCTCCCCTTTGTGCCACGACCTACCATAGGACCGGTACGCCATCTGGGCGTGTGGTTGGAGGCAGGTGGATACGCGTCAGCAGTAATGGAGTGCCATATACTGGACAACGTGACAAAGCGAATCGCCTCTCTCAGAGCCCACCCTACTACCCTTTACTGGCAGGGTTGTTCTTGCCAACTCCATGCTCCTATCCAAAGTCTGGTTCGGAGCCCACGCCATCCCCTTCTCCCCATGCTTCTTCAAATCCCTGTATGCTTTGCTACAAGGTTGGCTTTGGTCAGGCCGCCCTCCACCAGTACGGCTAGAGGTCATGTTTGGCCCTCATCATCATGGTGGCATGGGCCTACTTGACTTCAAAGCCCATGCCGCCAAGATCCTGGGCACCTGGATTTCGGCCATCACTGCTCCTACACTCCCATTCCAACACTGGTCCCGCGCGGCCCGCTCCAACTTCTCCCAAGCCTTGGGCCTCATCAATCCATCAAACCCCCACTCCCTGATGAAGTACCTCGCATCACACACATCAGCCACAGGTCCTCACGGGACCAAAACTCACTACAAACGAATCCTACTCTCCATGCGAAGCGCAGAGTGGAGAATTTGTATTAGTGGACATACAACCTGAAGAGGCCGCCCCTCTCCTCAGTTCACACAAGAGGTACAGGGGCTACCCATCCATGATGGCGTGATCCCCATTCGACCCCAAGTCCTATCCAGGGTGGACTACCTGGACATGATGGACATCCCTTATTCCACTGAGACCCAAAAGACTATCTGGAAATATGCACACCATCCTCTGTTTCAGCCTCAAGTCTGCTCCCATGTGTGGCGCTGCCTGAGGCGGGTGTATCGTACAGCTGAGCGCTCTAATGCTTTACACTCATCCTGTGTCGTGTGTGGCCAGTATAGAACGCTGTTTAACCGCCTGGAGAAGTGCCCCACCTCTAAAGTAATATGGCGCGAAGTCCAACGTCTGCTAGGCCAGTATCAAACACATCCCTTCAGTCTGTCAAGAGATATGTTTGCTTCATCAATGGCCTCCCCCTCCCACCCTCCCTCCGTGCTCTGGTGGTTGCAATCGCCATGTGGACTATCCACACGATTGTCTTGGATGCCATCGCTGGATACATCCCCACCCTCCCTGAAGCTGTCCACAGATTCCGGTCTCATTTGGTGGATCACTTTCAATCGTGGATGTTTGGATATCTCCCACCGCGTCGCTGACAGCTGGTCTCCTCCTGGTTCCCAGTCTGGTTCATCAAATCAGACTCCTTCCTCCACACGTGCTCAATAGTGGCTACGTCCCCTACACACGTTCCCTCCCCTTCCCATAAGTGGCGTTCCCGCTGGCAACAGAGAGATAGCATCGCTTCTCTGGGGTGCCTCCCCTGGTACTAAGTTTTGTCTCGTCTGAGTCATATTCGGAAGTGTCCGTCCTATGGTTGGCCTTCCCCGCAATAAATTTAAATAATGGTTTCTTCAAAGCACTGTTAGCTCTTTATTTCCTTATGGTTTTGTTGTAAGACGTAAAAAATGGAAGAGGATAGATATTTGCAGTGAGCTTCAGGGTTAATGTAGTAGTTATTGACGTCATATTTCCAAAGACTCAAAAATCTGTAGTGGGATAGAACTTGCGTCACTATTTCTTGGTATGCCTTTGTTGATCTGATCCTAAGTTCATTGATTTTGCCATGAGCACCTGCGGCGGATTCATGGTTGGCCATAATGGCTTTTTGTACCTCCACAAAACTGATATTGAGATTTTCCAGCAGGCGGGATTAATCTAATCATTCGTCCTCCTGGACTTGATGAATGTGTGAATATTGAGAGTTTTCCAAGCAAATATCTTTGTATTCTTGATGGATGTAAAATGAAGCTAAACAAGTATAAACTTGCATGGGCTTGTTCTTTTGCTGTCTTTGGCCCATAGCAGCCTTAGTTGCTTCCTAATACTTTTGCAGATTTTGGTATTAAATCTTGATCTTTTAAGTATTATAAGAGACCAAAGCTTAGATCAACTGGTGTTGGGATTTTTGCCCACATTTACAGCCGTCTAGATTACCATGGGTCAATATTGGATAAAACCCTATAGCGAGTAGATTGGATATTGGTTGACCCCAACTTTGGGTTAACAATGTTTGGGGGATTATAGGTAAATTTTCCTGGTTTGGATCTGTCAGAGTCTGATCTGGGTGAATGCTTAAGATCTCATCAGGCAGATTTGCCAACGAAATGTGAGCATCTGATAGTTGATCAATGATTAACTATTAGTTGTACCAATTGGGATCAGTTGGATTTCATCACTGATTAATTGGGAATTTAAGGAGCAAGTTGCTAGGTGAGTGATATTACCTGCATCTTGTGAATTGATCAGTTGGTTTGTGACCTACCTTAAAGGGTAACAAGTCCTATTAACTAAGCATGTTGCTTGCCAATACAGTTAGTTCACTGGGATCAAGTAGAAAACATTAGCGACACATTTTCTGACTCTTCCATTTTAGGTCTCAAGGATGCCCAATGATGGAATCCTAACTAGGATGGTAAAGACCATTGGTAATGAGATGACAAAGGGTAATTTAATGGTAACAGCTGCCGTTTCATCGCTGAGGCGCCAATTGAGGGTTGGGCGCCAAATTCCCTCTACAAATTCCCCTGAGAATTCACTTACTAAAAA
>JAKSZP010007489.1:0-20786 GCA_022478985.1 Massospora cicadina
AATTTTGATGTTTTACCTTTGCTCAGTGTATTATCTCAAAAAACGTAGGCTTATAGTTTCATAGCCCATTGTGTCAGTCACCCTCTGGTTCCTTCAACTATGGAGCTAGCGTAGTCATGAGCGATTGGTCAAAATCTTAAAATGTGTCCATGTATATACACTTGGAATTGCTCCAGGCATAAATTACCATGAGTCACTCACGCTCTGTCACAGTTTAATTTCTTTTCACTGGAGTCAGTGTTCTGCCTACATAGGCCAAAGATGCTCTTCCCTGTTGTCATCCACCTTACATAAAACGGCGCTGATTGCCATTAATGAGGCATCTATCTAAATTAGTGAATTCTCAATTAATTTAGATATTTCAGCACAGAACTAGTCAACAAATATTGACATTAATCATTAAATGATTCTTGGGCCTCCTCATTTCACTTGAATCCTTTTTATTTTCTTTAATAGGTGGAATAATGGTTTAGTGTTTCTGACAAAATCCTTAATGAATTGGCGATAGTAGACAACCATCCTAAGAAATACATGTATATTCTGAACGCTCTTTGGGATCCACAATAATTATCAGCTATAATATTCTGCGGTTGGGGTTTCATTCCGCTGGAGTATATCACAAAACCCAAATACTCAAGCTCTTTCTTATAGAAATTGTATTTTTTTTGTCTTGATCTTTAAGTTCTCTGTAGCCAAGTACTTAAAAACTTCCTACAAGTGCTCCAGATGATCAGTGAAGGTCCTGCTGAATATAGATATCATCCAGGTATACCAAACAGCAGGTTAACTCCAGAAACAAATTTGAATCATTGTCCCTCTGAAATGTCACCAGCATGTTTCAAAATCCATGAGGCATTCTAATCAGCTGGTATGTAGTTTGTCCAGTGATAATTACACATTTCTCTTGATCTTCCTTTGGAAAATCTATCTACCAATATCTCCAAATCAAGCTTATCATTGAAAGATAATTGGCATCCCCTAAGCGATAGAGAACTTCATCAAAACTCAGCAGCAGATAGAAATCTTTTTGATGGTTTTATTTAATCAGCAAATAATCATTCACCACTTGATTTGATCTATCCTTCTTATTCACAATTAGGATCAGACTCGCCCATAGACTTGATGACAGAATGAGAAGTACATGATATACTATTTTATTAATATCTTCACTAACCACAGCTATAGCAGGCCTATACTGTAGAACAGGTCACATTCTTGATGGAAGATATTCCCCAGTGTTGGCCTTATGGATCATATTTTTAGCACATCCAAGGTCTTGGTCATCTTTGACAAAATCACCTATTAAATATTTAAATAGTCAGAGCACATCTTCTTGTTGTTTCTCTTATAAATAAACCAGAGCTCATTAATGACTAAAACTTTGATGCTTTCAGCAGAATCCACTGGTAATCCCAACGTGTTTGACATCCTGAAGTTCTAAAGATCGCTTAATTCAGCCGTTGGGATTAAATTCAGAGGTGTAATGGCTTGTTTTCTCTATTTTCATCTGTTTTCACCCAAATTTTCCAGTAGAACATATATTTCCCCAACTTATGGTATGATAATCCCCATAACTACCCATATCTCAGACCTCAATCTATTCTATGGTATCATAACTTCTCCATATAAATTTTCCGTAATTTTCAGCGTTACCCCTATGTTATATCATTTGCTTCCCCAGTGAAATGATGATTTTTTTCATCCTCAATGGTATTCCACGATCCACCAGGATTCCTCCATCATTTCCCTCCATTTTTATCCAGCTGACTCATACTGGATGGGAATAATGCCACCATTGTAAATAATACACAATTTGTTCTTTGTCAGCGGCATTTCTCCTTCCCACTGATGTATCAAGGGAAAGGTTTGCCAAAAATTGTCAGGATATTCTTTTCAAATCATATCTCACACCATACTTTCTCAGGAATTCCATACTATTTATTATGTTATAGTTTTTTATTAGTCAACGCTTTGACAGGAGATGATACCACCAGAGATCTGAATTGTTGTGGCTATGCACTGTAGGCTCCACAAGATATTGTGATATCTCTCAGGAGGTTCCATATTTGTAAAATTTGAGTAAGTTTACTGCACATGTTGGTGTGAATAATAATAACACTAGTTGTATGGCGACAACTAGTAGAATGAGAATTTAAAATAGGTGGCAACGAATCCACTCTGGTAATTGTAATTATAAAAACAACTAAGGACTTTTGTTCCCTTCAATCTTCAATTTAGAAGTAAATATAAATATATTTCAGTTGAATTCTACTTTTTTATTAGAAAAAGCTAGGGGTTTTTATAGGCAGAAGGCGGACAATTTTTTCAGATAATTCTCTGAAAATCAACTGATTAGTCCCCAAAACTTCTAACCCTTGGGATTTATTTCCAATGGTAGCGAAGATCTTCATCTTAATTAATTCCCAGCAGTGTAACCTTTTTACAGATCGGCAACCATCCCCATGTGTTAGGAACTGTACACAGATGGTCTGGGAGCCGTGTTACCTGATTACTACTACTAGCTACCACCAAAACAAGCGTTAAAAACGCTTCAGTAGCTTCGTTAAAACGATCTTAATCATTCAGAGCCTCTGCTGTAATGATTCATCATAGCAATCTGAATATTGGCAATCAGGCCCTCATCAAATTGCCTAATAAACATTGTCAGGTATGATGCCTGACAAATTATCAATCAAAACAATTGTCAGATTATATCCTTTGATGAATTTTGACTACTAATCTAGTCAGGGATGATCACTGAAAAAATAGTAATCAGATCCCATCATTGGATTATGTCCTTTGATTAATTACAACTTATAAATTAGTTGAGGATGTTCCCTAACAAAGATAATAATCAAAACCAACTGTCAGATTATATCATATAATATTTATGCCTAATAATTTAGTCAGCAGCCATTGCCAAACAATTGGTTGCTTTAACAACCATCAATTTTCTAATTGGCAAGTGAGATGGATAATGTGGTCAACCAAATTTCCAACACATCCCCCCACTTGACCAGATTACCCAGCGAGACAGTTTTTCAAAAGCACTTTGCTTCTTCTCAAGACTTAACTAACAAGCCTAGTTCAGAGGTCCATCTACCAGATTTAACTATCTCATTAGTTCAGAGGTCCCCTTCTCGCTGCCACCTCTGTTGAGCATGGTCATATGGCCTCATTCCATATCAAGACTACTTGGCCTCAACACCAGCCATAGCCTGGAAAACCTGTAATCCCCCAGGTTGGGCTCTCCATTTGCGATCAGAGTGGATCTTCTTCATTTCTAGGGATGATATACTTTAGCGCCTTAGGACTACTTCTGACAGACCAAGTTGCAACCTGAGCTGGCCCTGCTGACAGTAGTTGGGAACAATGCCAAATGTCTTGGAGTACAAGTAATTAAAATATGATTTTTTATATTTTCATTATTATTGTCTTATTTTCCTTTTTATGTTTTTTACTGGTGTTTAATTATTTTTTTTTCTTTTTCTTTTTTGTATATATTCTTTTTAGTGCCAATTTTTTAAATACTTTCTATGAACACAATTAACTATATGACCATTAAGATATTTATTATATAGACATCCATTGCTGATTTGGAAATTATTTTGAAGGGACCTATCCATAAGGAATCCGGCTTATTTTGTAATCTGAATCCATGAGTATCACAATAGGATACTTTATCCCCAATTTCAAATCTTTTTTATGGGTGGTCATTTTTTATCATCATACATTTTAGCCTATATTTTTTTCTGAAGGGTTTTAGAAAATGTTTGGGATTGTAAATCAATCATAATGTTGGCTAATCGATTTAAATATTGGTCTGGACTCATCCCCAAAGTTAATTCCAATGCTGATTTACGAATTGGTGGTAAGGCAGCTTCTCCATATAGCATTAAAAGGGT
Source organism: Massospora cicadina (assembly GCA_022478985.1). Taxonomy (NCBI): domain Eukaryota; kingdom Fungi; phylum Entomophthoromycota; class Entomophthoromycetes; order Entomophthorales; family Entomophthoraceae; genus Massospora; species Massospora cicadina. The sequence goes on from JAKSZP010007489.1 coordinate 3,906, forward strand.
GTTTTCCCATTTGAGAAATGATAGCTGACATTATAGGCAAATGTCACTGAACTTAAGTATGAAGCCCAAGTAGAAATTTTTCCTGCAATCAACTTTTGTAACGTAGCGGCTAAGGTAGCATTCACTCTCTCAACTAGTCTTTTGTCTATGGCTGATATGGGACTGATACAACCCACTTGATTCCCATCAGTTTGTTCAATCTGGGTATGACAAAGGAGGTAAAATTCGTTCCTTTATCATTCAGTATCACTTGAGTACAGCCATGCCAGTATATCACTTAATCAGAATAAATTTGGCAGTATTAATCTCATCAAACTGTACCATAGCCTTGATTTCAAACCATCTGGTCAGGTGATCAATTACAACTATGTTCTATTACATTCCTCCAGTACTTGTACTTAGAGGTCCCATGAAATTGATTGATACTGTATGCCAGGTGAATCCTGGTCGCACTAACCAATATCCAGCCACATTTTTGTGTGGCTTGTGGAGCTGGTACTTCACACAACAGAAAAGGAAATCTGCCATATCGTTGTTTAATTATTCCAATATTAAATATTGACAAATGTGCTCTAGCATTTTCTTGAGGCCATCATGACCAGCAACTTTGTGAGTGGTGAAAATTATTTCCATCTGTTTGGATGGTTTTGGGAACAGAAGCCTTTTATCATTCACTAATTTTGAATAACTGTATGTTCTTTTGTTCTGTTCCCTCCATGGCTTTTTATAACGCCATTTGAATTTCTGATGGCTCGTCCTCCAACCCCCCTTTCACCATTTGTTTGAATAGATCATCAGAACAATCCTATGCTACAAAAAATTCAAGTAGTCTGGATAATCCATCAGCATTTAGTTTTTATCCCCAGCATGATGTTTGATTTCATAGTCATATGCCTGCAATTATATGGCCAGTTGTGATAGTCTTCACTCAGGTTATTTTAAGTTATGCAACTGTCAGAATTGCAGATGACCACATAATCCAACCCTTTGCCAAATATAAGATTCAACAATTAAGTTATAATCATATAGGATTGGCAATAGTGGTTGACTGATGAGAATATCATCAGGCATCATCCCTGATGATATTAGAGGTCTCCAACTAATGAATTATTGTCGAGCATCATCCCCAATGATATTTGAGGCCGCCAATTGATGAGAATTTCATTGGGCATCATCCCCGACGAAATCAAGCAACAATTTGACAATTGAATAACACCCAATAGTTGAATTATAGGGAATTGTTCAGAGAGAACAGATTGGAGTCGTTGGAAACTACCAAAATGTTTGAACGCCAGAGGAAGATTAGAATTGTCATTGCCCAAAACAATTGGTTTTGTGTACCTAATACCAATTGTTTGGTCCTCCAAACACCTGAGGATTACGCTTCCTAAGAAACCCAAGGCAACGGTACCTGAAGAGATTTGGTGACTAACACTGAGGGTCAAACCATTATAGGAGCACAAATATTCTCAGCGGACAGCTGAAAAGTTGTGTGCTGATTCTAACTATAAAACCCCAACTTATTCCCTAATAAAAGCAGACTAAAAGTTGATATTAACTTAGTTGTTTAAAAATTGGTTGTTTTAAAATTACTCTTAAGAGAATAGTGCAAGGATCAGATATCCTTAGATTGTTACTATCAAGTCTCCACTTATCTCTGCGTGAAGAGAATAGGGAAAGTGTTCCCTACCAGTACCAGAACATCTTCAAGGCGAAAAAGCGCCTGTTTAGCGTTGAACAATACACTTAACGTGGCTTTTGGGATTCAACTCTAATAATAGTCTTCATACTATTATTGCCCCAGTCTACTAAATTCAATCAAATGGTCAACGCAAGTATCCACAAATCTCTGCAGTTGAAATCTAGGGCCAGAAGCGAGCCATCCAAGCCCACAATTTTAACAGCAACCAACAGAGAGATGCATGATCAGTTACAACCTTGAAATGCGTCCCATGAATATAAGCACAAAATTTCTTGCAAGCATAGATAACTGCAAAACATTCACACTTGGCGACCATATAATTCCTTTTGGCCTTAGGTTAAGGTACAGCTGACATATGCCGCTGGGTGTTCTTCACCTTGTTCGTCCACTTGACTAAGTACGGCACCTATCACCTAGAGCAATGTGTCTGATTGTATAATAAACAGTTGGTCAAAATTTGGATATTTAAGTATTGGGCTGGTCATTAAGTATCGCCATAATTCGTCAAATGCTCCTTGGGCCATTTCATTCCATTTGAACCCTTTTTTGGATCCTCAAGCAGATGTAAAAATGGATCTGATTTTTTTGCAAAGTCCTTAATAAAACGGCAATAATAACTGACCATTCCTAAAAAGACTTGTATGTCATAAACTATTTTTGGCAATGATGCCCGCTCAATAGCATCAATTTTTTGTTTTTAAGGTTGTAATCCATCCACGTTTATAATGAAGCCTAAATATTCTAGCTGCTCCTTAAAGAAGTGACACTTTTGGGGCTTAATTTTAAGATTGGCGGCAGCTAATTTCTTCAATACTTCCTCTAAGTGTTGTAAGTGCTCAGTGAATATTCAACTAAATACATTGATGTCATCAAGATAGACTAGAACACAGGACAATTTGAGGTCACATAAGATGGTATCTATAGCCCATTGAAAAATTGTAGGGGCATTACATAAGCCTTGGAGTATCGGTGTACTTTAGTAAAGCTTTTGTGCCATTATTATGGCACACTTCTCCTGGTCCTCAGGTGACACATCAATCTGCCAATACCCCAAGATGAGGTCCATCACCAAAAAGAATTTAGCCCTGCATAACTAATCCAATGCATCATTAATTAATGGCAAGGGGTAAGAGTCTTTTTTTGTGATTCTATTAAGATGGCAATAGTCAATTACAACCTAATTAAACCCATCCTTTTTTTAATAATTATATCAGACTAGCCCATGGGCTGGATGAAGGCACAAGCAATCCGTGCTCCAAAAACTTTTCTATTTCTTTGACAACTACTGCTTCAGCTGCTTGGGACCTTCAAATAGTTCTCATTCCAATTGGGGCAGCTTCCCCAGTGTCAATTTGATGGAGTACATTTTCTGCGCACCCAAGATTGTGGTCATTTTGGGCAAAAATAGTTTGATATTGTTTGAATAAAGCAATACTTTATTTTGCTGATATTTGGTTAATCCTGATAATTGTTCCCAAGAGATTAATGTATGAATGCATTCGGCCAAATCCAGTAATCCCATTTCATTTAAATACCAAATTCGTGGAAGGAATGGAGCTCTGTTATAGGGATTAACTGGGAAAATGCAACTACTTGATTTCTCTTGATTATCATCGGCGTTTTTCCCAGATTGGCTAGTAGAATACAAATTTTCCCATAATCAGGAATTAGGATCATTGGAGCAACCCAAGGTTCAATTCTTGATCTTTGCCAGGGAGCCTCAATTTCTATATATAATTGCTCAGGAATTTTCAGAGTCAGCCATAATCAACCACTGTCTGCATCCCAAGTGGTAGGATTAATCCCTTTTCTACTCAGATCGAGATCTCTCAGTTTTCATTCATGCATTTTGAAAAAGGCGTATCTTTTCCAAACTTTTTACAACCAACAGGAAGGATGCTATCCTAATATATCACGGTTATAAAGTTATTTCTCCAAGTGAGGGGGCAACCCCTTCTAATGATAGATCAATGGTAGTGTCTGGCCCAAGTTTTTCATATTATTCGCCTCAAAGTCCCACTTTACTCCATACTTCCACATGTTGTCAGTGCCAATGAGAATATCGTAATTTTGATTGGGTATAACAATTGCTGGATCAGACACTACTAAAGATTGAAAACGAAGAGGTAAGGCACTATAAGCCCTACAGGAGGTAAAAGGGTTGGGCCCAGCACTACCATGCTGCTTTTGATGTGCTATATCCGGTGAAATCTTTAGATATTTATTAATTTGGTAGACATGATATTGATTGGTGCACCACTATCAATAATAGCCCTTAATTCTACTTAGTTAACAAAAATGTTAGCATAAGTACACTCAGAATAGTGGGAAATTTTGTTGACTGAATTATAGTGACATCGGTTGCTGAATCCAGAGTGTGAATTTTTTGGGCTGATATATCAGGAAATGAATCTTTGATGGTAGTGATAGGAATTGAAACATTAATGTCTTATAACTTCATCTTTAGCAATTTGTCTTGGTCATCAGCGTTTTGAGCTTTTTCTAACAGTTGGCGAGCGTAGGGTCAGGCAGCTTCTGATATAATTTCAGGATTGATTGCGTTTTCTTTTGATTAAGTTAAAGCGTGGATATTCAGACCTGTGCTCCGCTGTAGAGAATCATGCACAGTTTCATCTACAAACAGGTCAGAGATATTAATTTTGTAAAACTTGTCTGGGGGAACTGGGAAATTTGCAGATATAGATCGTTCCTCATCTAGACTGCAGGGCCTTTTCCCAACTCCTCATAGGTATTTTCTTCCTGAACAAAGTTCACCTGATCTTTTGGTTTCTTAGTTCAGCAATGAGCAGCATAGTGTCCAGTACTTCCGCTTCTGTTACAAATTATGCGTGGTGCATTACTAGGTTATTTCAGACCACTGGATTTTTCCTCATCTGATTTTATTAAAATCCTTTTGGGATCAGAACTTTTTTGTTAAATTTGAGTTGAAAGGCTGTTGTTGTTTTACACTTTGATTTGGTGCATCAAAAGTGAAAGCCAATTCTTCCAGGTGTTCCATCATTTGAGAAGTAGTGTTAATACTGGTGAAGGTTGATGACATGGATCGTTGTAAATCCCCATAGGGTTGGAGTGCTGCCTTCATGGTGATGCGAGCATCAAAATCGCTCAGGTTATTAGCTCTCATCAGGATTTGCACTTCTTCATAAAAATGGTCGGCAAATTCTCTTAAGGTTTCATCTTTTTATAATTGTATTCCCATGAACTCCTGCTTTCAGTTAGCCATTCGTTCAGGGATTACAAATTCCTTCATAATTGCATTTTTTGCCTCAGTATAGGACAAATTTTCCCCTTGCAAATGGGGGTAATACTAAAATAGACAAGTGGTGTATAAATGATTGATAACAGTAACAGCTTTTTGGTGATCAATACAACCAAACATGGTCATAAAAAACAATCTGAAGGAAGATGGGGCATTATCCTGATGAAAAGGTGGCAATTTTGGAGTGGGCCAAAATTCCCTGGTTTCCACATGCTCAGTTGTAGGACGAGTAGTGCGGCTAGCCATTCTAGCGCCAGTTGGTGCGTTGTCGGGGTCAGACAGAGATGGTGGCATTGGCACTTGGCATACTTTGAGTAGGCTGAATGCTCCCTATATTACTTTCATCTTCATATAGGTCCTGATACCCAATCTCCGTTTCCACATGAATACAAGTACACTTATGTTTTTACCATTCTTTTACTTGTTTCTGAAGCTGATTATGTTTGTCCCATAATATCTGATTTTTTCCAGCCTCAGCTTGAAGTGCTACTTTGAGCAGGAGTAGCTCCTTCTCCACTTTGGAATATTGTTGCTCTAACTCAGATGTTTTTCCAAAATAATTCATTATCAACTTCTGTGACAAGGTTGACATCTTCTTCCACCTTGAAAACGTGATTCTCCATTTAAAATAAATCAGCCTGAGCAGAAAACATTAGAGTGGTCTGATTCACACTCTCCAGCTCACTCCATAACCGCTGAATCTCTCCCTGCACAGTGGCATGGTGGTAATTCTTGATAAGACTTGACTACACCCCCTGTAGTGAGCAACAAATTTAAACTTTTGAGTAAGTTTATTGCACAGGTTGGTTGTTGAATAATAATAATACTAGTTGTATGGCGACGACTAGTAGAATGAGAATTTAAAATAGGTGGCAACGAATCCACTCTGGTAATTGTAATTATAAAAACAACTAAGGACTTTTGTTCCCTTCAATCTTCAATTTAGAAGTAAATTAAAAATTTTTCAGTTGAATTCTACTTTTTTATTAGAAAATGCTAGGGGTTTTTATAGGCAGAAGGCGGACAATTTTTTCAGATAATTCTCTGAAAATCAACTGATTAGTCCCCAAAACTTCTAACCCTTGGGATTTATTTCCAATGGTAGCGAAGATCTTCATCTTAATTAATTCCCAACAGTGTAACCTTTTACAGATCTGCAACCATCCCCATGTGTTAGGAACTGTACACAGATGGTCTGGGAGCTATGTTAACTGATTACTACTACTTCCTACCACCAAAACAAGCGTTAAAAACGCTTCAGTAGCTTCGTTAAAACGATCTTAATCATTCAGAGCCTCTGCTGTAATGATTCATCATAGCAATCTGAATATTGGCAATCAGGCCCTCATCAAATTGCCTAATTAACATTGTCAGGTATGATGCCTGACAAATTATCGATTAAAACAATTGGTAGATTATATCCTTTGATGAATTTTGACTACTAATCTAGTCAGGGATGATCACTGAAAAAATAGTAATCAGATCCCATCATTGGATTATGTCCTTTGATTAATTACAACTTATAAATTAGTTAAGGATGATCCCCAACAAAGATATTAATCAAAACCAACTGTTGGATTATATCCTTTGATATTTATGACTAATAATTTATTTAGCAACCATTGCCAAACAATCAGTTGCTTTAACAACCATCAATTTTCTAATTGGCAAGTGAGATGGATATTGTGGTCAACCAAATTTAACAATATTCTTTCTGTTGCTCAAGATATGGCATAATCTTTATTTTCTTTCATAAAATTGGTTAAAACATTCTTGATGGATGCTTCCCTGTAAATTATCAAATGTACTCTTACTTGGTTGAATATAATATCTGAATATATAAACTCAGAGCAAAGTAATAAAGTGTTTATTGAGTGAATACCAATATTACATGCTGAATTAGGAGTATGATTCAGTTTCATAGAAATTAGAAAATATCACTTGATTGCACTAATGGAATGAGTTACATTCGCCTCATCAACTTCAATTTGAGCAATTCTTCAGTGCTTTCAGAAGAACATATCTTTTCTGCTAGATGATGAGCGTATGGCTAAGCAACTTCTTTTATAATACCAGGGTTATCCCCTTCAATTTTGCTTGGGTAAAAGCATTTACGTCTATATTTTATTCACCTGGTAAATCAAATCAAGTTTTTTAAAACTTCAAATACTTTGGAGGTATTGAGGTCATTATTTAAGATATTGGGGGAACAGGTTCAATCAAAGTACTAGATTGTTCCCTATCTAGGCTACGGGTCTTTCTCCCAACTCTTGACTGGTTTCCTTTTTTGGCCTGGACTAGAGTAAATTTATCTTTAGGATCCTTGCTCCAACATTAAGAGGTGAAATTCCCAGGGTTTCCACATTTATGGCAGTATATCTAAGCCTAATCCGCTCATTTTTGCCCTTTTAGCTTGTTTTCTGTTAAATAACAATTATGTTGCTCATTATTTGGCTCAGCAAATTTTACTGGATTCTGGTTGCTAGCAGGAATGACCTTAAAAGTTTGATTAAGGGCTTTGATTGTTGCTCCTAACTTTTTGGATGATCCACCATCTGTGATGTGGACATCTGGGTAACAAGCGCTTTGCCATTGTACAATGCAATTACTAGTAGGGCCAAAGCACTGCTTGCATCATTATTTGTGCACCAAATCCAATAATACTTTTGTACCAGACATTATTTAAAAACCCTGGTATAAACAGTTAGCTAAAGCATCTAGAATCTATTTTTTTAATATTGAATGCTATAAACTCTTGTTTTTGGTTAGATATCTATGTAGGGCTACCAAAATATTTTATTGATTTTTTAGCTCCACTATACGTCCAATTGTCCTCATTAAGATTAGCAACACCAGATTTTGAAATCTGTGTCTAGGCAGTTAATTATGTAACTGGCTTCTGTCTATCACCATGTCTGAACATTGTCATCTTAGATAGACAAAAAATAATGGTGCATTATCCTGGTGAAGGTGGGTAATTTCAGCAAATTCTGAGATTCCTCCGCTGCTCTGCTGTCAGGGGATTACGCTTGACAACTTGACTAACAATTGAAGTTTTTTTGAATTTTTCTGAAATGGTGGTGAATGATCAAGGAATATTCCTTGATGGTTAACTTTTCTGAATGTGAATACATGTGTATTGTTTTTGGCTTCATTCACATCCATATGATCACAATATCACTTGTGATTCTCTAGTTCATCTATGCACTTCAACATGCATTCCATATCTTCATGAATCCAGAATAAAAAGTCTCTATCCGCTTTTCGCTCTGTCTTCTGATTAATACTTCCTTAATTAATTTTCTCTCTATTTTTTCAAGGAGGAGACCAATACATAAAGGTCATTGTTGACTTTTACAACTTGCTCAACCTTTTACTCAGCTTTTGTCACCCATTCCTCCAGTGCAGTGAGGTTAGCATGTGATGTTGAGTTGAAAGCATTCTTATTTATAGTCTCTAATTCCGTCCAAAGTTTCTCAGCTCATTCTTGAAGGACATTATAGATAGCGACTTATACTAATTTTGGCTCTATAAAAACTCAACTACTCCTGTAGTGCGCACCAAATGTTAACTTTTTGGGAGCTGTGTACACTTTCAGGATTATGGCTTATTTCAGCTCCCTTTTTAAATGCACAGGTTTCTGGTATGTGCATTTCTATAAATTGTAAAAAAATTTAATTAGTGTAGTAATAATATGAAGACTAATACTCTAGTTGGATTACTTATAACCAGTTGCTCATAAGACCCAACGCTAAACTGGTACTTGTCCTATTCTTTGAAGGTACTTTTGAGTTATTAAGAATTTTCCTCCTCTAACTCTTCCTTTTGGTAGAACTGTTGGGATGTGGGGAATCAGATCCTAACTGGTCTTAAGTTAAATTAGAGCCTCAAAGTGCCTGGCGGGTTAGTAGGCCATAAGACAGTAAAACCTTTAGTAGGACTAAGAGTACATGATACAAGACCTTTTACTATATACAAACTAGCACTTTTTAAAGTGCTTATAGGTTAAGAGTGAGTATAGAGCGAGGTATCAGGACAGGCAGAGGGTGGATAAGCAAAAGGTAGAAATAAATAGAAGGTAGAGAAATTACTAAGTGATAGGTAGCAATAGAGTGACTAACTTCATAAAAATCTCAGATTAATTTTCCAAAAAATAATAGTAATTTTACCTTTAAACAATAAATAAAAATATTGATTATCCGTATCTTTAGCCGCCAATAATTATTAAACCATAAATTTCTATTAGGATTAATACTCAATGATCCTAAAATTGATAAATCATTCAATAAACTAATAAATATTATTGGGGATGATCCCCAATACTTTGAGATGGTTAACTCAAGTTAACAAGGAGCACAACTTGGCATTCCTTGATAATTAGATTCTAAAGAGTCAAACCCCTAGTAAAAGGCTTTACCAATAAGAGGGCGAATCCTGAAAAGAACTTATCCTAGTATTATGTTCAGAGGTTTTTTTCTCTCTTAACGCAGAGTCCGTGGAGATTGCAATAAAATAGTCAAAGGATCTCTTTTCTTTTACTCTAGTTTCAATAGTAAAATACATACTAAATTTATGACATTCTAGTTTATTAAACTAGATAATCTGAAAGTATTTTCTATCTACTTTATTTAATCAAACACAATGGAATATTAAGAAAATTTGGAGCCACAATTTCTGTTGGCGCCTGATTGGAAAATGGCAGCCACCACTGATGGTTTTAGCCTCCAGAGTTGCTCCCAACTATTAACTTCCTCATCAGTTTAATCAGATTCCGCTGCTGACCATCAATAAAATACTCTTCTGGGTTGAATCAAATAACGTGTCCCAACTCAATTGCTCAAACCCAGAATGTCACCCTTATTAGGTAAACAACCTGCTTAAGTAATAGAACTTTTGCCCATAAAGAGCTTTGGTGTGATACCTATGTTGTTAACTTGCAAGTTGCTTACCATAGGCGTTGTCAATAGCCTAGAAACTCATAACTCTCTTAGTTGATATGCAACAAAACCTGATTGACTCCTACAAGCTAATTAAATTATTAATACTAAAATTGAAAACTAATCACTTGTTGACTATTGGGGATTATCCCAGACAAAACATTATTGATCTAGCAGTTCATAAACTGGAAGATAAATTAATGCTTTCTAGGAATATTTCTCCAAGCAATAGTTATCATATATAATCAATAACTTCCACATCCACTAGCAGGCCTTATCCCCTAGTGGACAAGCAGATTTATTAGTATTGATTAAGCTGGGTAATGTAGGCACAGATTACAACAATTACTGATGGATTGAGCTAGAATCCTGCCTTAGCTCATGGCCCCAAGGAAGTGAAATTCATAACACTCAACTAGTAATTCTTCCTAGTAAAATTATATCTAAGTAATCCTCCACTATTACTTGCATTCGTGTTCTTGCTCCTCTGGATATCTAGATTAATATATTTGTCCATAAAGAGCGTCACTCAACAATCTCTTTAACCTCTGAATAAACTAAAGTTACTGCTAAATGCAAATTAAATCAGGAGGATTTAAATGGGGTGTACTATTTAGAGGAAAATATGGTATGGTTCCAGGGATGTTTATATGTTCCTTCTGGACCTTTTCGCCCAGAAATAATTAAGGAGAACCATGATGGGGTAATAATGAGGCATCCTGGAAAGGCGAAAACCCTGGAGTCTATCTGACACACGTAGAGCTGGAAGGCAATTTAGCACATGTTACTTGGTATACCAAGGATTGCATTATCTGTGTTATAATGAAACCAAATCGTCAGCCTCTCGCTGGCATGTTTTTACCAGGCTATAAGGCAGAAAGGTCTTAGATTACCATCTCAGTGGGAATTATTGCGGAATTACCCCTCTATGAAGGTTTAATGTTAACATGGCTTGTGGTTGATTTGTTCACCAATTCTCTCATTTCATTCTATGTAATACCACAAAAAACTGCGGTTCAGATAGCCATATTCATTTCCACATTCTTTACACCCATAGCATACCTTAGGAATCATTAGCAACTGTGGACAAAACACACTTATATTCTAAGAGGAGTTGTTCACATTCTTTTAGACTTTCCCGTGATGAAAGACTGCCCTACTCCCTCAGTTTTATGGGAAGATAGAATGAGTAAATTAATGTTTAGAACATTTCCTGAGGTGCTACACTACAGCTGATCAATCAGATTATACTGCGCATCTCCCCTGGCACAATTAAGTTTTAACAACACCCAGCACTCTTTTATTAAGCGTTCTCCCTTCTTTGCCAATTTAGGATTCAATACCTCTTTTAACATGAAACTCAGTTTTTGGTCTAAAGTGGAAAAAAAGGTGGATTTCAATAGTTCAAAAAAAGCACAAAGAAGTAAATATCAATTTTGTTTTCGTTATTAAAACTTACAATGAGAATGCAGATGAGAACAGACAGGTGGGTCCTGAGTATAATGAGGGAGTTATATTGATGCTTGGTTCATGGAAAATCCCAAAAAGAAGCCTTATAAGAAGCTGGGATCAAAGAGAATAGACTATTGCATTATCAGAAAGTTGGGCCATGCCTCCTACCAGTTAAATCTCCAACCAAGTAAAACTACTTCTACACGTTCCATTATATTAAGTTGACCTTATTTGAGAGTCACCTTCCTAATGCCCCAGAAACATAATTTGCTAATAGCCAGAATGGGAAGTGGAGGAGAATGTGGCCTCCTTTATGAACGGAGACATCTATAGTATTGATTTCATGGAAAGGTTTTGATGTTGGGAAGAGCAGTTTGGTTCTAGACCACAACTGCATTTATAATCAAGACTTAATTGACCCTTTTTACAAGCGTTTTATTAAGGCCGCAGGTATCAAGTATGCAACTGAAGTTGCTCCATGAAGTAACCCTCAGTTTAAAAAGTTTCCCTTTTAGACGCCCCTGGAAGAGGGGTGGTACCTTGAAAAGCTGAAGGGTAATGTCATGTTCCATGACATAATTGTGGGAAAATACTTTAAGAAAAAGGAGGAGAGCACTAAGGCAAGCATATCAAATTGGCCGCCCTCCATGAATTTATAATACCCTGGACCAACTCTGGGTAAGGGCCAATTATGTTATTATGTTACCAGGGGTTTTATGATGGGGTTTCAGCCGTTATTATGGTCTTGAAATATGCAAGTTATTTAATAAACAAAAAACATAATGGTGCAATAATTTAGTATTGAGAATTTAGGTCTTATTGCATATGTATATAAATAAATCTGGAAATATCTATTTACAGTCAAAAACTTGAGTTCAAATTTTTAAAGATAAGTTACCACTAAAAATGGTAAATCAATCATATTGGCCAATTTTGGCTTTGTTCCCCAATGAGAGGACTTATTTTTCTCAATTTTTTGTCAGCCATTCTTTCTATACCAGCTTCATTGTTAGTTATCTTTTATCTAAAAAATATATTTAATTTTTATCAGATAAAATGTTGGGTTGGGCCACGTCTTGGACCTCCTAAAGAGGTCTTAAACAATAAAAGACATAATAAAACTTTTAGCTTTAATAGAAATTCTATTTCACCATCATTTGCTACTGTAAAGCTTAAATTGAGGCTTTTCTTGAAATAGACTCTGACTTTTCTAAGGTTGAGGACTTTGATGGCTCCTCTTTGATTACCATGTCTTATTAGTTGGGTTTGATCTTCTTTAAATCATCTCCATTTTTGGTCATTTTATTCCATTTTATAATGACAAGTTCCATGCTTATTTAGTGGTGGGTTTCTATCACATCTACGGATACATGAGAGTCATAGACACTCTCCTTATAATGAGTCTTAGTAGGGCTTATAGGACATGGTAACGGTTACTACAAGTTTTCCCTCCAAGATAAAGCCTCTTAACATCTCAGCAATACTTCATCAAAAAGCTAGAGATAATTTAATAGATAAAACTCTAGATTCTATCATACTTTAACGTGGAAGCTATTTTCCACCAAAAGTGATGTTTTAAGCAATAAGGAATGATGAGTAAACTTAGCATTATTAAACAGATCTATGATTAGATACATCACTATGGTTTTGGTTTTTAAAATCAAGTAACACTTGACTATTGCAATCTACATTCTCTTATTGTTCAAAAAGATAACGCTATAGAAGCATGATGCTAATTACTACTAAATTTAGGTCTAATGGATTTCATTTCTTCTTTGCTTCGAGATTGGGGCTTAAATTATCTTTATAGAGAAATTAAAGTATACCAGAATTGTGTAGCAGTAGTTAAGGATCAACTGCTACTGTTACATATGATATTTGACATTAGAAAACTTCATTTAAGGAGATGTTTTGTACAATTGAGCAATATATAGCCTATGCTGTAATCATCCTTGGACCCTATAACACCAAAGTTGTTAGTAACAGAGTATAGATGGGCTCCTATCACATAGTCAGTATGAAGCTTTTGAAGTCAAATAGCAAATCTAAATATTACATTTACTGCATACCATGCATATCAAGGATAATCTGGAGAGTAATATAAACTGTATAATAACTGGTTGTATCTAAATGTGACACCAAAAGCTTGCCACACTCCAAATATTTGACATATGATACAGAAAGGTATAAGGTTTTAGTTAGATTATATGCACAAAGCTTTAAGTGATAGATGAACTATTAATTATAGTTTTAAGCCTCTAAATGAATTATAAAGTAAGAATTCTTTATATACCAAGATTATTAGAACAACAAATACAATTAACCAACGTTAATCTAGGGTATAGCCTTTGTTTGCCTATATCTAAAATCTATTAAGTTTTTTAGAGATTGGATTTACCAACCCTTGCATAGGAAACCTGGGTAATAAGCTTTATCAATTTGATAAAACAACCACTAAATTGTATAAAGTGATGGCTCCCTATAAAGCTAACTTCTGAAGCGTTTCCTTTTAGTTCATATATAACTTACTCATCCAATATCTTATTACCATCGCTAAAGGCTTCTTAATGCCATGCTGCCTCAATCTAACCCATAGCGATAGATTTTGTATATCAACGGTATCTTATATCATATGTAATCATAGATAATTGAGATCTGATCAGATGTTAGCGAAACTTTTTTAAAGAAAATATAAGCGCTTTAGAAGACCTTATGCCTGCAGTTTTATAATAAAATTTGTTGCTATATTAGTGTAGGCCTTACTAAATGCCTTTTATAAATGTTCTAAAAACTTGGATATAGAATCTGTAGTGGAGGGGATGCTAAAAAGAAACTCATCATACAACCACTTGACCTCCTCAAACTATAAGGCAGGTGACCTTTGCTAGAGTGTAGTTCTAGGATTTATGACCTAGGTCTTCAATTTGAATTATAACCTTCTGTGGAGGCCAACACTATGATATCACTTAGTCAACTAGGGCAACTATAACCCACGATAAGGTTGTAAAGATGTGGAAGTGCCTTTCCAACTAGGGTGAGGGATCCTTCCCTTCAGAAAAAGATAAGTAAAAATACCTGAGAATAAAAATCCTTAAGCAAAGCCACTAAAAAGTCAAAAACCATTATGAATATGATAATGAATTTGGGGTGGAAGCATATTTAAAAGGTTTTAAAATTTATTTTTGTTATGGTGGTAGAATAATGAGGCTAATAACATCTGTTGGAATTTCATGTTGATTTTTCAATAAATACCTGAACTTAACTTGGCTAATTTAAAATTCCAAAGTAGTGAGTAAGGTGTAGAGCAATAGGCAAAGATGTGGCAGGTCAGCTCGCTGATGGACAATCAAATAAACAATGTCAGATAGAAGAAACCTAGTTGGACTGTATATGATAACCTACGTGATTAATCTACTCTTTTATCCTATTAGGCATTACAAAGTTGTTGCAAATTTAATTGACCACATTATTCATCTCGCTCAACAATTAGCTTTATGAAGACTTTTAAGCAATCTATTGTTTGGAAATGGTTGCCAAGTAAATTATTAGTTGTAATTAACTAAAGATATAATACAATGATTGGTCTCATTTTTATGTTTTGATGGGGACCATCCCTAACAATGTAAAATAAGCATTCTGATGAAGGCTTGATTGCTGATATTCAGATTGTCAGAAAGGAACGTTCAAACAGAGGCTCTGAAAGATTAGGGTCGTTTTTAAGAAGCTACAAAAGCATTTTAACGCTTGTTTCAGCGGTAGTTAGTAGTTGCAATCAGGTAACAGAGCCCCCAGACCATCTGTGTATGGTTTCAAACACAAGAGGATGGTTGCCGATCTGTGAAAGTTTACATGCTGAGGATTAACTAAGATAAAGAAATTTACCATCAATTAGAAGTTGTCTCTAAGGGTCAAAAGCTTTGTAAGACTAATCTTTTTTTTTAGTACTAGATGGTCCCAACCCAAGGGGGGATTCATCGATGTTGTAAGACTAATCTTTTGATTTTAGAAAATTATCTGAAAAGTTGCCACCTTCTGCCTTTAAAAACACCTAGCATTTTCTATTAGACAAACAGAATTTAACTAAAATATTTTCTATACTAATTTATGTATTTAAAGATTGAAGGAAATTTGGGTCCCTAGTTGATTTTCTCAAGTACAGTTCACCAGAACGGATTTGTTACCACTTAGAGTGTGAAGCCTCAACCCACTAGTTGTCGCCAAAAGCTGATGTTTTATTATTATTTTAAGACCATCCTGTTCAGTAAACTACCCAAAAGCTTAGCTTAGTGTCACTAAAGGGGCGTAGTTGAGCCTTGTCAATTAATGTAACCATGTCCTCTGTTCAGGGTGAGATTCAGCGGTTATGGAAGGAGCTGGAGAGTGTGAATCAGACCACTCTAGTGTTGTGTCTCAGCCTGATTTATCTAGAGCGGAGAATTGCTTTACTAAGATGGAAGAAGATGCCTACCTTGTTGCTGAGGTTAATTTTGAGTTAATAAGGGAATTATCCAAGTTGAGCAACAATATTGCAAAATGGAGAAGGATATACTCCTGTTTAAAGGAGCATTTCAAGCCAAGGATGGAAAAAATAAGCTATTATGGGAGAAACATGGTCAGCACAAGAAACAAGTATAAGAATTGGAAAAACATCAATGTACTTATATTTATGTGGAGGCTGAGATTGGGGACCAGGACCTATAAGTAAAAAAGAAATATAGGGAGCATTCAGCAAACTCAATTTATGCAAGTGCCTATGCCGCCATTTTGTTGATGACCCCTGACAGCACACCAACTGGCGCTAGAATGGCTAGCCTAAGCTGCGCATCCTGCAAATGAGCCTGTGGAAACTAAGGATTTTCAATTCAACTCAAAATTGCCACTCTTTCATTGGGATAATGTCTCAGCTTTCTTCGGATTGTTTATAATGACCATGTTTGGTTGCAGTGATTGCCAAAAAGTTGTTACTGTTTATCAATTGTTTAAATACCGCTTGTATAAATTTGTTGTTATCCCATTTGCAAGAGGAAATTTGGTCATATGACGAGGCAAAAAATGTAATTATGAAGGAATTCAGCAGCCCTGAACAAATGGCTAACCAAAAGCATGAGTTCATGGGAATGCACTTAAAAGGATGATAATATTTGGAAATTTGCCGACTGTTCCTAGGAAGAAGCGCAAATCCTGCTGGGAGCTAACAACATGAGCAATTTTGATGCTTGCATCACCATGAAGGCAACACTCCAACCTTATCAGGACTTACACCAATCCATGGCATCAACATTGACCAATAATAATACTACTTCTCAAATAGTGGAGTATTTTGTTGGATTTTGGGTGCAAGAGATGCTCTCTTGGTGCTTATTCCACCAAAATCCAATAATGAGGGAATGATGCACAAATATAATAAAAAAATTACCCTTAAAAACTTAGGAAATTAGGGGTTTTAAAGTTATATTAAGCCCATCTGGGGATAAGGAAAAAAAAAAAAAGAACCACCTCAATCTTAAACC
>JAKSZP010007490.1:0-20703 GCA_022478985.1 Massospora cicadina
CATATCCTGCCAAAGTTAAACAAGTTGATGGCAATTTACGGGGTTTTGAACACCCCCTATCATCTGGAATCAAATGGGATGGTGGAGCAAGTCAATGGAACCCTAGTGAATATACTCTGCAAATTGGTAACAGATCGGCCCTCAGAATGGAGTGTCCTTCTACCTACTGATGTTTGCTTATAATATCAGCTATCATTCTGTCATTGGTAAGAGTCCATTTCAACTACTGTATGGTCAACATCCGGCTCTGCCTGCCTTGTTATATTCATGTGTAAAGGACACTGGTGGTGTGAATCCCCAGCAATATCTGAAGCAACTCATGGATACACTGATCAAGTTGCAATTGGAAGCCTACTCCACCATTTTGGCTAAGAAGATTCACAACCAGGCAGCTGACCAGAAGTGCCTGAGCAGAATTCCATTGTTCGCTGTGTGATATAATGTTTTATTCCATGACCAGCATGGATTAAGACAAAAAAAGAAGCTCTCCAACATTTGGGTCGGCCCATTTGAGATTATTGAGAAGACTGTCATGGATGTCTACACAATTAAGGAACCCGCTGGGGTCGGATTATCAACTGAGTCCATGCAAAGTTCCTTTGAGCATATAAACAGTAAGAGCCTATCATCCAGTCAAAGGGGGGGTAATGTTAGGAATCTGATATGACTGGACGATATGCTACCCATATTGGCAGATCAGAGGGGTATTGAGATGAGTCTCGAGATTTATCAAAAAGGGATACACAAATTATAATTGAGTGAAATGAGGACATTTGGCAAATTGAGAGAATTTATGCTGAGATTTGATATGAATGAGAGTATTTCAAAGAGGGAAGAAGAATAGAAGATTACCAAGCCAAGGATGCATCCATCTGGGGAACTGAGGTATAAAGGGTCTCATGGAAGATTGAAGAGGGGGTCTTTTTGAGGAGGAAAAGGGAGCGCATAAAAGTCTGTGATTTATATTAAAGAAATAAAGGTAGAAATAAGGGGCAATAGCTCCTTGTATATTTCATCAAATTTTATTAAGAAGTTGGCAATCCTCATATTGTCCGATTTGGTTGCTCAGTGGCTCATACCATGTGCAAAACCAACTTGGTGGAATTGAGCCCAGATATCGAGAATCAACAGACATCTTCCTGAAAAATATCCCACAGGATGCTCTATCCCATCCTCGCCTATTTGCAATAAGGCAGCTGCTATGGCAAAGTTGGAGGCATCATTAGACAAAATGAAGTCCTTTTCTGGATTCACATGGAAAAGGCTGGATGTAGATAACAGGGTGCACTTTTCTGCTTGAAAGCATCCTGCAAAATGGAGGACCACTGGGCACTTTAGCTCCACTCGCCTTATACAAGAGCCCTAACACCTCAGAAATATTGGGCGAGAATTTCTTAAGGAACTTACACATCCCCAAAAAATTACTCAATTTCTAGACTGAAGTTGAGGTGAGCCACACACAAATCGCCTTCTCCTTGTCTGGAGTTATCATTTGTCCTTGGTCAAACATGACGTTGCCCAGGAAGGTGACCTGGGACTTAAAGAATTCAAACTTACTGATTTTCAGCGTAAGGTTGGCTGCCTTTAACCTCTACACCACTTCCCACAGATGTATTGCATGGGATTCATGATCAGTGGAAAACACCATAATATCATCCATGTAGGCCACTACGCACACACCCAGCAGGTCTCCCAAAGCCACATCTATATGACGTTGGAAGATAGCAGAAATTTTAAGCCCAAAGGGCATAACAAAAAACTGGAAAATTCCTCTTTTGGTTTGAAATGCGGTGAGCCACTCCTGGCCCTTCTTGATACGGATCTGATTGAACATATTTAAGCAATCTAGTTTAGAGAAGACTTAGGCCTTCATCACATAGCGACCAATCTGAGAGTCCAATGGGATGGGGTGTAAATCTGGTACAGTGACATTGTTTAGAATCCCATAATCTACACATGGGCATAAGATACCATAATCCTTCCCATAAAGAGGAGTAGGGACATACAGGGTGTTCGCTGAAAAATCGCGCCTTTGGCTAACTGCTCTTTAACCCACACATTTAATGCCGCTTCCTCCCATACAGTCAAAGGGTAAATTGTGGAAGATATACGCACCAGATAAACGGTGAGCTTGAACTTGCAATCAAACCATGAATGAGCTGCTATTACATTTGCTGAAGCCGCATCAAATGAAGATTCCAAAGCCTCAAAACAGGAAGGTAAGGGAACCTCCAAAGAGGGCTTCAGCACCAGAGCAAGACTGGTTGTGTGTGGATATCGGCCAGTGGTGAAAATCGCCATGAAAGTTTTCTTCCACTAAAGGAACAATTTAACGTGACCATTCTTCATAATTAAGGATAAGGTGTTGTCATTCAAGTTGGTTCTGACTTCAAACTTTCGCCATTACTCTACACCCAAAATGATGAGGTACATGAAGTTTTTGATAGCTTGGAATGGGTCAGACAAATGGTATTTTCCAACTTGATAATCCACAAATCCCATAATTTTCAGCGTGGGAATACCTTTTGAAGCCCCCCACTTAACCATACCACCTGGAAAATAACTCAGCTTAAGGTAGTCGGCTAGTCTTGGTCAAAAAAAGTCTCAGAGGCTCCAGTATCCTCCAATATAGTAGTGCTTATTTTCTTTAAAGGGGATGCAAGTTGGCAGTCAACAAAAAATATCCATAATGGTCTTCATTCATAGCAGACAACGCCAATACTTCAGCAGAAAAATCTTCTTCAGGGTCTAGCATACCCCAGGGTACGTTTTTGCACTATAAATGGATAAGGATATTCTTTCATTCTTACTACTAAGGTCACATATCCCACCATATCTTAAGCAACTGCATAAACGTTTTTATATTATAATAGTAATTCTTTCTCCACCTCCTGGGTTCTGAGGATCATTGATTGGTCAAGCGTGGGTTCTCTGGGTGATTTGATACACAGAAATGGGTTTCATATCTGAGCCATAAGAGAAGATATATGGCTTGGTTATATATATGGAAACGTCATTAGAAAACGCGTTTTGGTCCATGAATTACCCTATACCCATTTTGGCGACAGGTTATATGACGTTATCAAAGCCATCACCACCAGGCCTTTGTCAATGATCCCGCCTGCACCGTCCAAATGCGGTGCTGAAGAAAAAAACAGTTTTATTTGTGTCAATTTTGTTAGTTTTAGTGAAAAGTCTTTGAATCATGACTCTTGGATTATGAAGTGACTGTATCTACCATGTACTAGCAAGAAGGGTGGGTACTTCCCAGTCAGAGGCAGTAAGAATAATGCTAAGATGCTCCAACCATTGGCAAAATGCAAAAAATGGTGAGCCCCACTGCAGCCATGACCAACAGCTGGCGCACACCATTTGCCCTTTGTGAAAGTCCCACACAGAAAATTTTCATGCACATTAAGCAAGGAGGTTGGTCGTCTAATGTCAAGAGAGTATCCATAACACTCCAGTTCCCAGCGTGGAGGTTACGGTGCACAGAACCAGAACAAGGGAACTAATCATCAGTATTAAAAGAAGAATAGCCCCGCAGAGGGTGCTTGAACTAAAGTGGCATAGGGTGAGGATGGTTAACATGGCGGACACTAATAGAGATCATACCATCAGCAAAACTTGACTGTGTCTTAAAGGGGAGTTTATAACAAAGCTTTGAACAGGGCTAGAGTGCACGGGTGACTTGGTATGGAGGGAAACTGAGCTGCCCAGCGGCGTACCTGATGCTGTTGTACTATTGAAACAAATAAACTGGCTAAAGTATTGTGAGAAATCCATGAAGGGGTCCACGCACAGGTTTTCCCAAGTCCACATAAAGTTAAAAAAACTTAAAGCAAACTGGGTAATTTATTATAGGTAAGATGACCAACAAGAAAGGTTGTCTCAAGCAAACATATTAAAGCTAACTCGGTTCAATCATTGAATGGAGAAAGTGGTACTAAGCCTTGGTGCACCAATAAGTGCACGCTCCCATCTGAACGGGACATGTACTTCAAAATTGACCTTACTCAAGTGAACAATTAAAGTTGAGCCTGACATAAGTCAGTAATTTCATAAATTGAATGGGTTTTGAACCCCCGTTCACCAATTAACTTAATTGAACCATTGTCAATTATAAATAACTTGTTCTTTTTTAATGCAAGAGCCAAAACAAGGGGCTGGGCGTTATGCACCTCACTTGCACCAACCTGGGCATACCTGGCCTGTACCCAGCGTTGATCCAAGGTGTGCTTTAGTTCAGGAAGGTCCTGCAACTTGACCCTTTGGACCTCCTGTAGCCCAGACTTGTCCTTACTGTTGGTTCCCTCTGTAACGCACTGGCTCCTTCCAATGAGCCACGAATGAGTTAGGCAACAGGATCCATGTTAAAGACCATAGGGCTGACAGGACTCCTGATACTACTCTCCTGGTGCGCGCGCTACAAGATTGGACAAGCACCCCCTGGAAGACAGTTGCAAGTATACTTAACCCCAGCAACATGCCTTGACTCCAAGACAAGGTATAGAGGTAGGCAATAGCTCTCCCAAGCTCACTCTCAAAGTCCAACTCTTGTTGATTTAAGCCAAACATGGCTGCAGTTAGGCAATATCTCAAAATAAAACCAAATTATAAATAAATGAACTTTAGGTTCTTTTATTTAATATTTAGCCAAGTTGATAGAAAACAGAACTGAGGAGCCTCCAGCTCCCAGTTCCTTCCCTATATACACATGTTAAAAGCTAAAGTAAAATATAATATAAGCTTATGGTGCCAGCTTGAATGATGTTCGGTGTAAACTTTACAGCAGGATCGCGGAATCTTTACTCAATGGTTTTGTGCCAGTTCTGATCCTCAACAGTTCCGCGCCAGTTCCATTTTGAATCCTGATCGAACCGCGAAACTCTCAAGCACCCGTTTCATTCCATTCTCAATTCAAATCCAAATCAAATCTCAAAACTACCCATTTTACTCGTTTTCTGTTTTGTTCTGACTTGGACGCCCATCTTGCTCCTTGGCCTATTCCAAGCTCTGGCCCCTTAGACGTCTTGCCAGAACCAACGCCCCCTCCTCCTCCATACATCCAGACACAGCCTGCCCTGTCTTACCAAAGACCAGGGCAATGTGATGCTGAGGATAGACCTCAACCGTCACACCCTCAATTAGGTCATGTAAAAATGACAAGTACTCCCTATTTGGACTGTCCATGTTTAAGTACATATTGTTCCAATTACATCAATTAAAGTACAATTTTGTATTAGTGCATAATAAATAATAAATACACTAATAAAAATATAGGAGCAATTTACTTATGGTATAAGAACATTTGTTGCACCCAAGTGGGACCCATAATCTGACATAAAACTTTATGTCAAAGCAATTTACTGCATCACTAATTGGGAAGTGTGCAAGCAATAAGCGCAATTTTAAGTTAAATTATTATTAGGCTATGATGTTAATTGAGTAGGATCAGTTATTCCATAGATGAGAGTAATATATTAGGATCAATGGCTTCTTGAAAGTGGCTTTTTATCAACCACCAAAATCTATTACCTTTTTTATAATCATCAGATTTCTCTGAAAGTTGATGGTGCACTAAAGTCTTCTTGAGCTTTGATTATAATTTGCAGAATCAAGAACATGAAATATTATCAATGCCAGGCTGCCAGAGGAGAATCACTGGCGGCATATTTATCTGAAGAGAGAACTTTGAAGTTTGCTCTCATAGGTAACTTTGTGACTTATTTACTTTCTAATAAAAGCCTATAATTACAAATTTATATACAATAAGCCTATAAATAAATATTTAGAATTATAAAAGCACTATTAATACGTGCTAAAGGAATCAGGAAATTAGTGTAGGATCATCAGGATCATTGGGATAACCCTCTAGCAGTGTCACACGGTCTGCAGATCCAAGTGGATAATCCCAATGTGAAGATGGACGGAAAATGGTTTTTGATGTCTAAAAAGGATTTGGACATTCACCTTAAGATTAGAAAAAAACAGATGATAATATAAAATTTTAGATACTATCTGAATTCAGGGAAATCCAAGTGATTTCTCAAACTAAATGCATTGATTTCTGATAGTTAATTTAAATTTAACTAAATAAATTATTATTTTTATTGTTGCTGGGCCTTTTTGATATTTCAGCATTTAAACCCTTCAATAGTCCGCAAAATGGTTGATTCCCTAAGTCAAGGATTTCACCTTTATTAGGGAGAATCCTGGAAAACATCAATCACCAATAGTTTGGGCACCCTGAACTAATCAGTGTATACTTTAATGTGATGTTCCCTGCTGGAGATTGTATAATTGTAACCCATATCATCTTTGTTGGTAGTAGGATGAACTACTGTAAGTAATTCATGGCAGAACCAATGGTATCCTGGCCTAAATTTAGGATTCTTTAGATTGATTTCAGCAGGTCAACGGTGAGGTTTTGATGTTATTTGTCCCTTCACAAGGTTACCTTATTAATATCTGTGGTGAAGTTCTCATTTTCTTACATAAACTTACTTTCCATATAAGGAAGAATTATCAATATGTCCTGGTAATCACTGTTTAACAGAGGCATCATGGAGACCTGATTTAATACCATTGTTTGTGGTTGGTTTATGTGGGTTGAACCATCTCATTCAAGCTGGTTGTCCACATGGGCGAATATGCATACCACAAGACATAAAGTAAAGCTAGTCAAGTCAGTCAACTAAAGTACTGCTTTTAAAATGGGGATAGCATATATTGGACTAACCACAATCAACCTGATCTGTCTGTTTTCAGCCAGCCCAGTATGGAAGCTAATATATTGACAGGCACCAGCATAGTGCTCACCCTATGGTATAAGTAAATCATAAAGGCATTAAGGTTGAGACAGTTAGTTTATAGTTACAGGGACTCCAATTATAGGGACTTGGGTGATATTCAATAGTAATGAGTATAGCACAAGTTGGTTACCTAAGTGACCAAGAAGAGATACACAACGAGGTAACCCAACAAGATGAGCGAAGCTTTTAGGTTTATCACAGGTTTAAAGGGCTTGAAAGTCTTGTCTTTAACACAAGAATAAAATTTTTCTTTATAGGTAGGTCAATAGATGATTTTGCTAAGGAGTAAAAGTTGGTCCTGACCAGGTGGTAAGACAATATTCATCAACACACTAGATAGGAAGAATTGTAAAATTTATAATAATTTCTAGATGATCACATTAAAAGTTAAACATAGAAATGAATCCAAAATATTATAAAAATGACTTTATTTTAGTTTCTTATTTTAGATAACACTTTCTATTATACTTTGAATTGTCTAGTTGCAAAAAATAAATTTTACTAATTTAATTTTATTAAAATAAAATTTTAATAATTTTATATATCAAATTGTTTTAATTAAATTTTTATATAATTGTTTATTGAGTTTCTCAGAAATCTCAAGATCAATCTTCCTGAAACTTGCCTTAAATGAAGCGTAATACATCAGATGATTCAAAGCGATATTTGGATTGCTTAGATATATAATAATGATTAGATAAACAAGAGCGTTGAATGATCTAACTCATTAACCTTGAGGTCTAAATTATAGATATTAAACAGTCTGTAATTTCAGAATTCTCATAATTAATACAGGTGAACTTAGGAATTGTTCAGTTTCCCAATTTAACTTCATTCCCTATATGTTGGTATTTTAACCAGATAGATTTCTCCCATAAATATTGAAATTGGTGTTTCTTTTTGTTAAAGGTGGTTTTAAATAAATTACTAGTTTTAAAAAATATTTAATTATTAAATAACTAATCTAAGCTCCACATTTGGCGGGGTTGAACATCTTTGCTGATCCACCAATTTGAGAAGGCGTTAAATGTGATTCAAAATAAGCAAATTGGTCTATTTTTGACACTAGTGCCTGAGGCTGAGGATGGCGATGTTTATTATTGTTATTTATTTTAATCAAATCAACAATTTAATGTTGAGGTAGTTGGGAATCTTTTGGGGATGATCCCCAATAAACAAATTGAACTATTATGACTCTGGCAACTGAGGCTTAGAATGTTGACACATTTATTCTATCCCCAACAGCAAATTGATTTATTTTGACACTGATAATTAAGCCATAGGATGTAAATATATATATATATATTAATTATTTCAGAGTTATGATGAATTTAGAGTCTGATGTCAAGTTTTTGGGATCACTGGCAACTGAGGCCAAGGATGATACCATAATTTATTCATTTTAGATTAGCCAGTAACTTATGACAAAGATTATCAGTTTACTTATTTTTTGGTCATAAGGGATCTAAGAGTTGAGCGTGAAATGGTATTCCATCAACTGAAGTTATGGTTTATGTTGATTAAGGCTGAACATAATTTTTAGAGATTTATAGTAAGAATTTGAGATTAAAATAGCAACTGATGCTGAAAATGAATCAATGTAATATTGGGTGTTGATGATGATGAAAAGCAGAAATGATTGCCAGTGAGAGTGCTGATGATTGTAATTGCCAGTGAGAGTAATGACATATGATGATGGCAATAAATTCCAATGTCATTGTCAGGCGGGCAGAGGATTGCCATGGAATGCCTATAAGTAGATGAATTTTCTCTTAAAGAATTTTCAAATTTAATCTTTAATCTTATGATTGATTGACTACATTTATTAGATTTAAGGTTGAAAGAGGTTAGCTTGGTTTATAGAGCATGGACTGAAAATCTATAAAGGTTTGGTACTGAGTTATATGCCTGGAGTGGTAGGTGTTGCCAACTCCCAACCTGAATCTACAAAGAACCCCGTGAGTATTTTTCTAATCAGCAGACACAGCGATAGTGAAAGTGGGGATTAACCATGAGGGTGTAGGAGCAAGGGGTCAGGCCGCCCAGTAAAAGTAAAGAGGACCACTGGTGCCCACCAAGAGGAGTTAATCTGCCAAGGAGAAGTTGGTGATCTGCTGAAATGGGGGTTACCTGCAGACCTGTAGTTAAAGGTCACCAATGAAGTTGAAATATCAAGGGACAGCAGTCTCCATACTGTTTGGCCTGGCACATCAATAGATTCATGGATGTAATGAATTGAAAATTTGCAACATGATACATTATGCTGGTATCCTCTATGTAGGTGTAGTATAGCAGGGGGAGGGCTAGATGTCTTCCATAGAGCAACTGGAAGTGATTGTTTAACATTGCTTAGTGATAGATGATGTTATATGCAAAAACTTCAGTGAAGAGAAGGGTTCTCCAGTCCAATGGTTGGTCCCTTACAAGCTTTTAGGGTGTTAATACTAAAGTTCCATTAACCCACCTGACAATTTGATTGGATTAAATGTAGTATGGGGTCATTAGTACAACGCAGATCACCATGCTTTTTTCATCTTAGGGAGGACATGCAAAGAGAAGTTAGTTTTGTTATCTATGAGTACAAACTGTGGGCAGTTATGACATTGAATAACATTCCACTATGACTTTTGCATCAGTCACTGCTCCTTTGTCATTTATTGCTTGTGCCTCTACTCACTTCGTCAAATGGTCTATTACTACCAGGATATACTTGGAGCGATTCACGCCCATCAGCAAGGGCCTCAGTGTTTTTAGCACTAGTGGTGCCAAACCCAAAAATAAGAGCCGCCACACATTTTTATTTGCAAATGGGCCAAACAAAGAGATTATTTGAAATAAAAAATTCCTAATATGGCACCTCAGCTAACAGCCTAGGAAGCTATATCAGAAGGTGAGGAAGCTTTGGGGAAAATTTTTTCCAGCGCCCACTTTAGCTGGTGGACCATGGTAGACAGCATTGGGTGGGAGCATCAGCAACATGGGGCATAAGGAGGTACAGTAGTGGGTTTTCTATTATGAGGCCAGTAGTAACTATCACATCAACATATTGAGCAAGTTATTGCTCAGCGAAAGTGATGAGAGCTGGCACAAAAGTGAAGTACTTTATGCGTCAGCAGGTTTTGGGATAATTGGGGTTAAAAGAGAAGTTTTTGCTGATCAATGCAAGTGCGGCTAGCACTGAAAGTGAGCTCATCAATTTCATATTTTTCATCTTCCTCAAAACTATGGGGAAAATTGGGGACGGGGATACCCTCAACAAGATGCTCCACCGCCCCATGAAGTTGCTGGCGAAGTAGGATGTTGGAGGGCCCCACAGTGTTAATGAATACCATATGCCAAGCAAACTGTGGCTTCACCAGACAATAAGAGGTTTTCTTGTGGAAGGGCTCCTCCACTTGACTATGATGACAGCAAGAAATCATCTCAAGAACGTCAAAGTGTATGCTCTTCAAGTAATACTGCAGCTTCAGGAACTTTAATGTTTTACATAGCCTTCCATTCCCTACCGCCTTATGCATGTTCATGTTAATGCCTGGTCAGGTAGAGGGCTTTCTAAAGCTCAACGTAGCATCATGAATCCTCTTGTATATCTAACCATTCCTTAAAAATGTATCATCCCTCATCCCATCTAAAGCCTGAATGACCTGAGGTGATTCATCGGCATACTTACCACTGATCATTTTTTTGTACATCAGATTGGTAAGATCCACTGTAATGGTTACCGTCAGTAGTCATGATAAACAATCGGCTTTCTGGTGCTTTGTACCCAGACAATAATTAACTTTGAAGTCATACACTTGGATCTTGAGAGTCCAATGTACAAGCGTCCCTCTGGCTCCTAAAGGTTCTGTAACCAACGCAAAGAAGCATGGTTAATTACAACCTTAAACTTCACCTTATTGAAAAATACCAAAAACTGTTTGTAAGCGTAAATTACAACTAGGCATTCCCACTCAGTCACGGTGTAATTCCACTCAGGCAGTTTAAACTTTGGCTGCAATAAGTGATAGGGTGCCCTACCCCATCATCGTCCCACTGAGATTATACCGCTCCTATATCAGAAAGGAAAGCGTCAGTATGAACAATGAACTCCTTCTTGAAGCTTGGATATTGCAGCACTGATGTGTTTATCAACGCCATCTGGAGAGTGTCAAAAACTCTCTGACATCATTCAGTTCACTTTAACGTGATCTTTTTTAAGCTCAAAGAGCGTGACCCAATACAGCTTAAATTAAGAATAAAGCGTCAGTAGTAACTTACCATGCCCAAAAGTCCTTATATCCCGTTTGGTACTTGACTGCCATCTTTCTGATGGCTTCTAAATTAGCTGATTACAGTCTAAGTCCCCTGGCATTTACCATGAGCCCTAGATATTCTAGGTAATTTAAAAAAGTGAAACTTGCATGGTTTAACCTTCATGTTGGCTGATATGAGTTAGCAGAACACCTCCTCTTAATAAATTGAATCCTCTGAAAACATCTAGAAAAAAATTTATTTTTTCAAGGTAAACAAGAATGCATGATAGCTTGAGGTCCCCCACAATGTTGTCTATGACCTTTTGAATTTTGCTGGGGCATTGAATAACCCATTTACGTTAAAATTTCATGCCAATTTGGATTTTTATGGTCCCAACTTAAGCTTTACCACGAAAATTTTAAATATAGCCCAAGGTTTTAAAAAGCATCATCAATCAGATACATGAGGGGTTTCTAATTTATGGAATCTGTCTACTCAGTCTTGAACTAAAGTGTACCCTCTATATTGAGGGATTTATATCAACTTCTCAAATGCCAGAAAATAACCAATCAATATCTACACCCTCTTGCTCACCCTACAATACCATCTATTACCAGTAGTAGGAATGCATCATCAAGGGATGCTTAATTTATTAGAAGGCTCCAGTCCTTGAATAATTATGTTTCTCAGTTCTTCAAGTCTGCCTCTGAGTTAAGTAAAGATAATTTTGATGTCATTATTAATAATCAGACTATTCTTAATGAAGTACATCAACAACTTGTTCATCTTGATCACAGTATATCCGGTTTTGTTAATTCACAGTTAATGAAGCAAGTCCAGGGAATTCAGGGGGGTATGGAGAAATGTTATTTCCTGACTCTCTGAGCATAATCAATTGAGGAAAGAGAAAATTAAAAATCACCTTTTACAAATGGAGCAATTGTACTCAAGAATTCAATTTTGAGTTAATGAAGTAGAAAAAACCTCAGGAACTATGGGTCCTCATGGGGAACAAGGTCCTCCTGTGGTTGAAGGACCTCATGGACCTCCTGGCGCTGATGGACCTCGTGGACCACCTGGTACTGATGCATTCAGAATCCCTTCAGCAGGTTGACTCTCTCTTGAGCATAATTGATCGCTTGCAAGAACAATTTCATAAAGTTACCAAGGAGTGTAATTTAACTCCTGGTGGGGTACCTATTTACCCCCTGTTGCTTCAGTCCTTATAAGAAAAATTGAATAATCTGGGTAAATGGGCAAAGGATACTGACATCCTGTTACAAGCTTGCAAATCTAAAGGGGAGATGCTTAAAGCGAAGAATGAAATTTTGGAACTAAAGTACAATACACAGCAGGGGCAAATTTCTGAGTTATCTCACAGATTGGACGAATAAGTGGGGCATGCTGATCTAAATCTTCAGGTTAATGAAATTCGTTCTGAGGCATTTGGTCCCTATCCTCAATATTTTTCTCAAGCTTTGGACTCTAACTCTTACGTCTCCACTCAATTGGAACAACCTGGAGTGCATGTTCTAACTTCTAGCTCCAATGAGTTTAAACCTATATTCAAAGCTAAGTACTCTCCTGGGGAAGGTAGTATTATCTCATTCCTCTATCAATATAAGAAGGCTCTGAGTGGGGCCAAGGATCATCAAAAGGTGAATTACTTATCTAATTGTCTTACTTGATTGGCCCAAGATATCATGGTATCCCACTTGATGACTTGTTCTACTTGGGCCCAGGACAAGAAAGCATTGATCAAAGAATTTGGGAGTATGCAAAAATTATCCTCTCATAAACAGGCTTTTATGGGCATACAGCCCCATCAAAAAGAATCAAGGCTTTGCTCATTGGTCTTCTTGGGAAGCTCAGACTTTGGTATCATGTGGCCATTTAAATTTGGATTGCGCTATTACTACTGTTATGTCTGCTTTTACTTTTAGGACTCAAATGCAAGTCTACCTTATTAGCGTAAAAAAACTTCAGAAGTATTTTAGACATAAAGGAGGCCTTGTTGGAATTTCCTCAATTGATTTTCTGAAAAAGTCCGAGTCTATGACTCTTTAAGACCCAGTCGTCCTAAAGTTTAAGCTGTTCTTGAAAATGCTAGAGCTATGCAGTGTAATTATTGTCACCAAAATTTTTATACTGAAGACCATTATTATAAAAGGAAGATGTAGAAAAGAAGAAAAAAGACAAAACCAATAAGATTTTCCATCTCAATAATGATATGAGTATGCAGCAGGAACATAAAAACCCTGTAGATTATAACAAAGATGAACAAAATTCCTATTCCTTGCCCTCCTTGTTGGCTTTACCCTCTCAGTTTGGAAGTATAATCACCTGTATTGACTTTCAAGTGAATAAAATTAACGCCAAAGCTATTATTGACACTGGATCTTCTGTGAATGTAGTCTTATCAAAAAGATATCATTTGGATTAAGTTAACTCCTGACATTTCACATTACTAAGAATATGGCACTGCAGGACCTCAGAGTACTCGATCAATTGGAGCTTTTTCATCACTCCCATTGAGAACTGGGAAGTTAACTTTTACATTACTTGCAATCGTCCTTTATAACTTGAGTTATGACCTTCTCTTGGGGACTCAATTCTTGTAGGAATTTGATGAAATTATTAATTAACCCAACTCTTCTCTATCCCTTTTGGGGTATCAAGTTCCATTGCTTTTATCTGAACATGCTCATACTAAACGTCAGTTAAGTCTTTTAGAGGGGTCAAAAAGGTCTTATTCCATTCAATACCATGTGGGAGACCCTCAAGTAAAATTTACCCCCTATGACGGCTGACATAGAAGAAGGGATGCCTATTTATTCACCTGGGGTTGTGATTATTCCACCAAAACCTCACGTTAATGTCAATACCTTTTTACATTTTTATTACCAAGGGTCATCTATTACAAGTCCAAGGCATTTCAAACCCTTCTTCTATGATAATTTTGCCTTTTCCTGTGAATTAGATTATTCAAATTCTAAAGCGTTACCTGTTTTATTGGCAAACCTTATTAATAATCCAAAAACGGTAGATCAAAAAAAATCTGATCGTTTATGTCAAATTATTACCCCTATCTCAAATTTATGACGTTAAAACTTTTGGAAGCTTATAAGACTTCAGGTTTAGCCAGTCAAGAAATTCTTACTGTGGGACCTGCAATAGGGAAACACATCACTAAAGACCAGGAGAAATAAGTACTTCAATTATTATAAGAATTTCTGGCATTTTTGCTAAGCATACTTACAATTTTGGCAAAATGAAAGGAGTAATGAACTCCATTGAATCTGTCAATCACCTTCCTATTTGCGCCAAGCCCTATCATAAATCCAAAGTGGAGGAAGTCCAGGTTACCAAAGAATTGCATCAACTATTGGAGGCGGGATTTTTAAAACTTTCCAACAGTCCTTGGGCCTCCCCGTTGCTACTGATTAAAAAAAGGTTAGTTCCCATCAGGTGGTTATGGATTATCATAGATTGAACGCTATTAATCTCTGAGACAGTTATCCTTTACCTAGGATTGATGATTCCCCTAGGTTTTTGGCTGGATCATATTATTTTTCAGCCATGGACTTAGCCAATGGATACTGGCAAATTAAGTTATCCCTGGCTGACCGAGCTAAGTGTGCTCTAATATCCAGTGGAGGTTTGTTTGAACTAACCCATATGCCACAAGGGTTGAGCAACGCCCCAGCAACCTTTCAAAGGGCTATGGATGGTATGTATGGGGACTTAAAGCTGACCTGTGTTCTGGTATATCTTGATGATATTACCATATTTTCCAAAACCTTTACCAAACATTTGGGCCATCTAAAAAAAGTTTTCAGGAGAATTCAAAGCTCTTCCTTAAAACTCAAACCCTCCAAATTTTCCTTTTTTTCAGAATGAAATGGAGTTCTTAGGTCACCAGGTATCAACTAGCGATATTCAACCACTTTTGGATAAGATTCAAGCTATTCAACGAATAACATCTCCAACCTCCTTGCAGAAAGTACAAGTATTCCTCATTATGTTTGGGTATTATTGTCAATTTATACCCAAGTTTGCTGATATGGCAGAACCCTTATTCCATTTATTACAAAAATATGTGCCATTTTAGTGGAGCTCAACTCAGAAACAGTCTTTTAATTCTCTCCAAACTGCCTTAACTAAGGCACCTGTTTTAATTCATCTTCAATTTGATAAACCTTTTTCTTACATATTGATGTAAGTTATGTTGCTATTGGGGCTATTTTATTCATTGTGACAAAGAACAGACCGATCATCCTGTTGCGTTTCACAGCAAAATATTATCCAAAGCTGAGCGTAATTACAGTGTAACTGAGCGGGAGTGTTTAGCTATAATTTTAGCAATTGAGAACTTTTGTCCCTTCCTATATGGTAACCATTTTACTGTTATTACTGACCATTCTTCTCTAAGATGGTTACAAAATATGAAGGATCCTGATGAGAGACTAGCCCGTTGGGCCCTAATACTGCAAATTATGATTTCTCAATTTTTCGTCGCTTGGGTACACAACATCAAAATGATGATGGCTTGTCCCAATTGCCTATACTGACCTTGTATTTAGGAAAAGAGGAAAGAATATATAACCTCATTGGACGTCCTGAATTGTGGGATAAAGAATCTGAAAAAGATCAAGCTTTCCTAAAAATATTACTAAAAACCATGATTCAGGAGAGAGCTTTGTATAAAAAGGTCAAATCCAAGTGGTTACTCTTTCTGCACCCAAATTCAAGATACCACGCTATCATAGAAGGACACGGGCAAGTAGGTCATAGTGTTTTAAAGAAAACCCAAGAGTGGTTAAAACCCAATATTATTGGAACTATATGACTGAAACCAATTGAGAGACCCTTAACTCATGTCTCATCTGTAAAAGTCATTTTGCAACCAACCCTACTTACCAGCATCAAATGATTCCACCAACTAAAGAATTTGAAGTTGTAAGCATTAATGTTGTAGGTCCTTTTCGTCAGGGGTTGCATGGACATCAAAACATTATTATTGCTGTCAACCATTTAATTTAAATGAGTTGAGGCCATATCCATTGCCACCCCATCTGCTAATACTATTGCGCTATACCTTTACCAGCATATTATTACTCAGCAAGGATGTCCCAAAGTTCCTATGTCAAACAGTGGGACTAAATTTACCTCGCAACTCCTACAGGAACTATCCAAGTTATTCAATACTGCCCAACGGTTTGCATTCCTTACCATCCATTAACAAATGGGGCCATTGAATGAGTCAATGGAACTTTTGTCTCTAATTTGAAAAATGATGTCCTCAATGGACCCATCTCGGTGGAACTTCTGTTTATCTAGTGCTTTGTTTGCATATCAAATAAGTTATAATAAATTTATTAAGATGTCACCCTTTAAATGTATCTATGGGCGAGATCCCTCAGTTCCTTCAAGTGTTCAGGCAATACTTGGGTAGAGTATACCAGATAAATCTTATATGGCTATGAGAAATCTGGCTGATGAAATTATTTGCCTTCAAGCTCAAGTCATGAAATCTATTGTAGTAACCACCAAAAAAGAGACCCAAATAAGTTACCAACATAGACCTGCCTTACCTGAATATCAAATTGGAGCTTTCGTTATGTATTGTCACTCCTGATCTAGTGGGTGAGCTGATAAGTTAAGATCTAACTGGTTTGGCTTTTATTAAGTTATATTAAAAAGAGATTAGAATATTTAATTGTCCATGTTGATATGGGTATAGTTGTAAACCTTATCCACCATAGATTTTTTGAGAATATACCCTCCTCCACAATCAAATCTTGAGGGGGGAAGTGTCAGGATTTCGCCAAACTCTTTTGTTTCTGAAACTTTTACCCCAAATATTCCCTGGTAATATCAGAAGGGGAACTCAATATATTTAATGGTATCAAGGTTGATAAAATGATCAGTGTTATCCTGATCAAGCTATAGAAGATTTGATTGCTCAGTGATTATAAAGATTGGATAAACCCCAGACTATCTCAAAACCTATAAATATTCAATCTTTTCGTTAATAAAGGTTAGGTCAATTTACAACCTTATTTTTACTATTATTCATAACTTTTATGAGAATCCACCTAAGTAGCTTCAAGAGAATACCTGTCCTTTTTAAAGTGTAATTCAAAACTTCAAAAGGAGGCCAAGTTGTAAAGATCGTCATAAGTCATACTCAGTATATCATGATTTACTAGATGGCGTTGCAATTCTTCATTTTGTACTCAAAATATGCTTATCATATGGAAGGTGGCTGAATGTTCAAACTTTTGGATGTACATAGTCAGATTGGTGAGTTGACTATGTGTCCAGGAGGGTTCAGGTTTCATAGTGGAACATCAGCCAAACCTCCACTGAGGAACCTCTCTCACATGAAGCAATCTCCCCAGGGTTCAATATGCCATTAGTCTAGTCTCTAATCACTTTGGTAGCCTGACAGGTAATCTGTAAAGACTTTGGTATAATCTTTTGGTCAAATTGGTCATCCCCAAAGGTTATAGTTAAAAGACTATCCATCCGGTCATCCTCTTCACTATACTCATTTCTGATACATCCAGTTACATTAGTAATAGAACCATTGTTGAGTTTTGTTATTAAATAATTTTAAAGGCAAGCCCTTTAAATGCTATATACTTTATAGGCGTTAGTAGCACCAGTGGTATCTCCTGTAACAAATGGAAAAACCCCAGTTCTGACCGCCATATAATTGAACAATAATTTGGTGCACCGACAGTCAACTGAAGCAGCCTAAGTGAGTAGGGAGAGGTTTGGGGCACCAACAAGCAGCCAAAGATTCACCTACTATTGGTTGGTTATGACAAATCCTTTGGGGTGATTGGTCCAAAACCAACCTACATGAAAAACTCCTCGACAAGGGAAAAGACCAACAGGTAAGCAAGGTATGCAAACCCTGAAACAACCTTTATTTTATTCTAGAAAATAAAAACAACCCGCCAACCAGAGCTCATCTGGGGAGCAACTGACAATGCTCCCCAGGAAAGGGAAATGCTAGGGTGAAAATTCCGAAGTGAACTTTGGAATGGCCAGATGCGCCTTATAAAGGCAGCGCTTTGGGGACCTCACCTGAGCTATTGATTAGGCTCACACAAGCCTAATCTACAACTTGGGTGAGGCACAACCCAACACCCAAAATGACCAAACCAATAATCATTTTTATTTTAAAAATGAATCTAAAAACATTTTTAAAATTGCTCTGACTCATATTCAGAAAATCTGAATCTGAGTTGGAATTTAACAAACAAGACAAACTTGTCCGTTACATCTCCTAGTAGACCTTAGGTCCCTAGGGTACTCACTTGGCAGCTTCGCCAAACTGAGGCAAATCATTTGACATCTTTGCAGTACCAAGGCAAAAAATCACTTGTTATTTTTAACTAAACAAAGTTAAAAAAAATAAATTCGTCCATTATTTCATTTTATCCTAGCCCTTTAGTAGGGCTAGGGAAAATAGAGACAAGGCAGGAATAAAGAGGAATCTCCTAAGCTGATCAGAATGGGGTGGTTGAGGCGATTTCTCCTGAGTAATTTCAGCAAATTGGTTGATTATGTAATTAGGTATTGACCAGAGCAAATGAACATCAAAGTTAATAATTTTGGGCATTTAAAACAACAAAGCATCAATTGCCAGTAGAATACATTAATGATGAATTTGACGCATTGGGCTGTTGATGCATCGCTAAACAGATTGTAGCTTAAATCCAAATTTATAATTCAAAAAACATATAACCATTTGGAATCCTGAAATCAAGGCTTCCCTCATATTGAGGCTAAGCACAACACTGCCCCTCCAAGCCTCAACTGGGGGACAGTTGCCTCTCAAAGATGAAATGGGGGAGACTTTCAACTTGGGCTTGGAGTATATTGGCTTCAGCCTATCTGGTGTGGTATTAACAAGATTTTTGGTGGGTTGGTACCAATATAAATCTGGCAGTTTAGCTTTCAAAATAGATTTTCCCACGACATATAAGATTTAGAATGCTTAGAATTATATTGGATTTAATGAGACACTTTGGGTGGCTGATGCCAAATCTAATTTTGCATAGCGGCTCACCATAGGTCAAGCGTGAGGGATTAACATCAGGTCAGCTGTGGGTGGATTACTGAAGGTATTCGCCTGGATAGTGCAAAAATCGTTTGACCCTTCCAATTGGTTAAGTCAGGTTTCTTAAAGTTTTTGTTGATAGGTGGCATACCTGAAATGAAAGTTAAAATCAAGTAACAAGTGATAGTTTCAGAACTAGGCAATTGGTGATTGGGTGGAAATTTGTTATGGGGCGCATTTGGCCCTACTGGGCCAACCAAATTCCCTTTAATACAGAAAATCTCGTCAGGAAAGGTGATGCAGTTGCAGCAACCCCCAGTACAGCTATTTAAGCAAATTGTGGTGGTTGTGCTGGCCTTTTCACCAGGGGTATCTTTAAGGGTAGGGTTTGGAGCTAACATAGCGTAAAATAAAATGGTCAGAGAGCGTGCCTTAGTCTCAATGGCTCTCAGCTTGATAACCTGATAGTTTTGTCAAGATTTTCAGTTTTCACAGTCAAGAGAAATAAATGTGGCGCTAGGCATCTGGGTCAGCTAGTTTGTCAGAGCAGCTGTGAGGCTTGGCATCAGGAATCCAGGTGGTGATGTAGACAATTTTTTTGGCTGCCTCAGAAGGCTTGTTTTGTGGTTTTACCACAGATGCACAAGTATACTTGAAGTTTTCTTGTTGAACTTCAGTATCTTCAATTCCGGTTCTGAGATGGAGAGGCATATTGGTGCAGGAAAATGGAGAGGGCGCTGAAGCATTTAATTTGGCTGCTTTGACTTTAGCATTGAAAATGCACAGATCTTCAACGCAGAAAACTAAAGCAATGAAATATCATGTGATTAGGCTACTTCATTTGGCTCAATATGTGGTTCCTGTTCAGCCAAAAAATGTACCTCAACATCTTCTTGGATTTTAGAAGGTGCCAGCATCTGATCTTTTAGCTGGAACAGGCCTAGATCTATATTGACTTATCCCAGGTTTATTCTGAGGTAGAGGGGTAGAATTGTCAGTGGTCCATCAGGAGTGTCTCTATCAAATGAGCAAATGTATGCTGATTTATTACGTCATAGATCATAATGAGTCCATCCCTAAGCCACTTTTGTGATTATTAAATTTTGTAGTCAACCTTTGCCATTTTTAGCAGCCTCTTCGGCATAATCTTTGATGAGTTCACACTGATTTGCACATCATTGAATGTTGCACATCCATTTGACTTAACCGCTCACCTCCTTCATGGCAGTTGTTATTGTTTCAAGGTACCTGTGGTTCATACTGTTCATGATATGTATGACATTCTGGTAGGTTTGAGATCTTATAGATGTCAAGGGGTAAGACCAGCTCATATTCAGAAGTTAGAGGGGCTCTTTCTTATCCATCAAATTCTGTCATGATTCTTAGAGTGGGCCCGTTGACATGCACCCATTTTTGGTATTGCTGGTATTACTTATAGGAATTTATGTCTTCACTAGGTAGCCTTGGAAGGATCTCTAGCAGACTCCAGTGTTGAACTTTTTAATTAAATAATTTAAAGGCAGGTCTTTTAAGGCTACATGCTAGTTAGGCGTTAGTGGAACCAGCCCTATCGCC
>JAKSZP010007491.1:0-20621 GCA_022478985.1 Massospora cicadina
AGGTTAACTGGAAATAACATAGAAATGTGCAAAAAATTGGGTTTTATTAAAATGGAAAGATGACCAACAAGGAATGTTGGTCAGAGGAAAATGTATTTAAGCTTGGATGGGGAAATTGGGGTTATGCCGCAGTGGGCCCAAGCAGCGACTCACCAATAGGGTGATACTTTCATCCAAGTTAGTAAAATAGGCCAAAACTGACTTCACTCAAGTTATTAACTGAAGTTGGATTCAACCTGAGCACGTTATTTCATAGCAGGAACGGGTTTTGAACCCTTGTTCCAAAACTAAGCACACCAAACCATCCACCTTAATTTGGTAAATGGTTTGTTTTAACGCGAATGCCTTGCTGCAAGGCTGGGCCCTAGGTTCCTCCTCCAGGACAACCTGAGCATACCTGGCCTGCACCCAGCGCTGGTTCATGGTATGCTTCAGGTCCAGAAGGGCCTGAAGTTTCACTTTTTGGGCTTTTTGGCACCCAGCCTTGTCTTTAGCATTTACACCCTCAATAACGTCATTGGTACATGAAAATTGCTTCAACTTAATTCTACATAAAGTATTTTTACCACGTAATATTAATGAATGAATTAATATTACGTGGTAAAAATACTTTATGTAGAATAAAGTTGAGGTAATTTTATAATTCTGGTATAGAATCAAGGTATAAAATGAGTATAAAATATAAATTATTGGTTTGGGTTAGGCAATATTGAAGGGGGTTCACAAACCCCTAGGAAAGTCTCTCCTTGTTTTCCACCTTGGTGGATGGACCATTTTGCTCAATGCTTCAATATTCAAACTCCATATTACAGTGGACATCTATGAACCAGGATGTTCAGAGGTCCCTTGCTCAATACCCACTTCTGGGTCTGAAGGTGGCATTATCTCTTCTGGTAATTAATTTGTAGCCGGATTTTAAAAATGCTGATAAAATCATGATTCAATTGATGGTGCTACTTCAATGCGCCCTGCTCCAGGGTTTTAATTGACTCTCAAAGTTGAATTACTTCCTTCTTTGGGTTATGATAAAATGGGAGGTTAACTTGTTTCTATCAGCATAGAATTTGGCCCAGTCATTTCTTTGTCATAGCTATACTTAAGTTACATTGGATCTCAAAGGTATAAAGGGATTCATATCATAGTCTTTGGTGGTAGTGATGGCATCAACTTTATACTATAAATCCCTTCAGTTGTTGGGTAATAAATTATTTTGCATGATGCTATCCCAATCAACTAAAAAAGTTTCTTGTGAGATTTTATCTATAAAAGAGAGTTCAGTTGCCTTATCTGCAACTCAATATTTTATATTTAAATTTTGAGGTGTTGATCTACTGGCAGGGTTTCCTACAGAGGGTAAGGAATTACTCTCCAGTATGCTCATGGTGTCTTCCACAGCATTTACTTTTATTATCAAAAGGTGGGTGGCCAGGTACTTTTTGAAGGCACAGTCATTCCACTTCAAGTATATTCTAAATTTCCTCACCAACTACTTCATTGCTAGACTTTGTATATTGGATCAGCCTCATTAAAAAAATTTTGGTTACTGGAATTTACAGAGTGTTGCAATCCTGCCGCACAGACCAAGTCAAATTCATCCTTTGAAAAAATGTCTGGGTACTTTTAAGAAAAAGTTATATGCTTAATCGTTTTGCTTCTCTTTTGATTCTATGACAACTCTTGTTGTTCACCATATATACCTATGCCTTTTCATTGTACTCCAAATTTACTATAGATCTTTGGTTTCCAGATCCATATCCTAAGCCTAATTTTAAAGGTAAACAAAGCTGATGATCTGATGTTTTATATAAACTGATATCCTAATTCATCAAATTCTACCAATAAAACTTCCACTTCAACATTTCATGGTATATGTAACCCAGCGGTGCGCTTGGTTCCAAATGGAGATAAATTCTAGGTCTGTATCACCTCTTATAAAATCCTTTTTGTAATGTCCAATGTGGTACTTGTTTTTAAAATAAGTTGATAGTTTAGGGCAATCATCATCAATTTAAACAGTATTACCAGTATACCTCATCTTTTTACAAGTACATTGGGTAATGGTTAGCTTTGATTACAAATCTGCGTGTATCCAATGGGCACTGTTTCATCTGCAATATATTAAAAACATAATTTTTGCAATGGCTTGTAAGCTTTTAATTTTGAGGGTTTTTAGTAATTTAGTATGGGCTATTATTAATACCATCAAAGTATCCGCATAGAGGTTTCAAGAAACATTTTAAGCTTATAAAAGCTAATACCAATTAAAATGTCATAATCTTTATCTTCAGTAGGGCTAATAAAGGTGCTTATAGTGCAAGAAAACTAAAACATAGTTTCAACATGATTTAGCTTTATTAGAATTAAACCATTAGGACCTGGTGCCACATAATTTATTCATTTACTGATACCTGAAGCGATTTTCATCCTCTTCACTATAATAAAAAATATTTTTCAGGGCCCCACTATCAACAATCGCTTTAACCTTATTTTTGGTGACAGATTAAGCAGCGTATGTACACTTGAGGCTGTGGTATTTTTAGAATTTAAACTAGATGGATATGATAGAATCAAGAGAATTTATGGTATGGATAAGGTTGTTAACAATTTATAAATCATCAAAAAAATTCTATCAATGGGCATTGCTACGTTTGCACCCTTTAAGCTTGGTGTATCAAATTTTGACACCCTCAGCCAGAAAATTTTTTGGCAATCATAAATACATACGGTTTAGTATCCACATCTATCCTCTTCAATGTTACCAATAATCTACTGGGAATTTGTCACCATTTTTAACGTCATTAGAGATATAGGATACACATGGTTAATTTCATTTTTTAATTTAGGTTTTCAATGTCCAGGACACAATGCTCAAGATGTTTGGACGCCATTTTTAACCTGGTGGGACTGTAAAATTTAAAATACTAAATTACCCCACTCCTATTGTGCACGCAATTTTACTCCCTTTTTTCTGGAGTTACAGCGTTGAAATTAGTTTAGGGAATTTTAGGAATGGATAGTTTATCATCATGTATAAAATGAACTCCAATTGTATGGCAAAACTTGTAGATCTAACGTGAGATGGCCCTTTTTGGAAAAATCATTATTAGAAGCAGCTTT
Source organism: Massospora cicadina (assembly GCA_022478985.1). Lineage (NCBI taxonomy): Eukaryota > Fungi > Entomophthoromycota > Entomophthoromycetes > Entomophthorales > Entomophthoraceae > Massospora > Massospora cicadina. The sequence continues at coordinate 3,118 of JAKSZP010007491.1, forward strand.
AGGACAATTAAATAGTTTCCCTATTGTTCCTAATAACCTAGGCTTTGCGCCTCTGTTAGGGCCAGTTGGGATTCTCCCTTTATTGGGGGAAGCCTTAGCTAGGGGTCACAACTCACCTACCAGCAAATGCTGAGTTGGGCTCCCCACTAACTTGGGATGAGCCCAGCTTAAAAATTGAGGATTACCCAATAGTATACTCTATTTAAAAACTGGTGGCTAACGCTGAGGATGTTGAAACTATTGGGTCGCAGCAAATCCCACCTTGATGCCAGCACCCAGTCAATTAGCACTTTCAGGATGCAATATGAATTATGTGAGGGGGTCCCACCCCCTCGGTGATAATATTATCTCAATAAGCAACTGATGCCGGTATCTCCCTTACCCTAGGCATTTGTCACCTAGCTCCCACTACCTGCCTTTCCCAAATCCTTCCCTTCCCAATCCAAATATAACCTCAAGGTCATATAGATACCTTGAGGCCTTATTCTGATAAAACCATCAATCTCTTACCTTATTAGCTCTTCAGTAGCTTTATTAGGCCCTTAGGGACTACTATATCGCTGGGGATTTAAATCCCTAATTTAATAATGGCCCAGTTGGGAGTTGCTCCCTGTGGCCCAACAGGGCCCATAAGTTTGGGAACAGCGAGGCAGATAGTTGAACAGTTCATAGGTGGAAAAGTTTTACATAAACTCTTGAAAGAGTATATTCATCAGGTTATTATAAGGTTGCACTGATCGCTGCAATAATTTTATGGATTGAAGTCAGTCATGGCACTTTTACCTAGGAGGTACTTGGGATTCATGTCTGAACCAATCAGCAAAGTGTCAAATGCCTCAAAGTTATAAGCTAATGTTAATTAAGTTAGGTTTTGAGTAGCCTTTTTAAACCATAAAATTGATGTATAATCACCTACTTGGCATTGGTATAATTTAGGTTGTCACCCAATTGGAGCATCATGATGCTCTATCTGCACGGGACGTTGATTGTAGCCACCTTTTTTAATTACTGGTCCCATTCATAGCCATTTCAAAGCTCTTAATGAAATTGGGGACGCCTTAATCTTTATCCAAGGTGGGAATATTTGAAGGCTTTTGAATTATTATCCATACTGGTACTATCATGGACTCAGCTATGTTGGATATTGGCATGGGCTTAACTAGTTGGTTTATAATTTAGGGTATCATGTCATGTTTTAATGGGGAATGTGTGGTGCCATATGTACTTTTATATTTATTTATTTATTGTGTTAGTTAAACATTTTAACTGGTTTATAAAGCTTCAGCCTCAAAGTGATCTGAAACCTGACCAGCATATCTCCTAATCTGATCATCTTAGAGATTGGTCAATGACCATACTTTTAAATTTTTTGTTTGCATATCTTCCCCAAGCCTGGTGGCCTCAAATATTTATTTTGGGGTTAAAAGTTTCAAATGTTTACTCATCAGGTATTTGAGTATAAAACTTTATAAAGCCTGTTTACAAGCATATCCTTTAAGTACTAAAAGGTACCCTATAGTTCATTATAAGGGTACCATCTAGCATCATAGCTGTGAGTGCCAATATCAAAATCTGTCAACTATGGGATGTAGTACTTTAGATTTAGGTGTGGGATAGAGTTAGTTAATTTATAAAGGCAATGGACTTGATAGATAATCTATTTGATATAAAGTGGTACATGTCTTGTATTGAGTAATATTGGTCCTGTCCTTTTCAAAATTATTAAAACCAGCCCTATGATATCTCTGGTTGGGTTAATAAAGCTAATATATAAGATAATCTATAATATACTTGATAACTGGAGTCTTTACATTGAGATTTTCGAATAGTATTTCCCACTTTAAAAACCTGGTTTCTTCACACAAACATAAAAGTAGTTTATAAGTCTACACCTGATGCTATCATCACAAGAGGTTTCCTACTATAACCCAATCTTTACCCCTTCACTACGCTTATATCTACTCTGGTAGCATCAGGGAATAAATTATAAGCTATTAAATTGATCTGTTATAAGTAGATCATCAGCTTATGATAAGCAATCTCGCTTGGCCCTAATTATGCGATCGCAGCGCCTATTCAATCGAGTCCAATAATTATTAGTTGGTGTGAAGTGATCAATTAGATTTAATTTAACTCATGTTCAACCCTGATTCAAATCCCTATTCCCAAGGCCCAACTGGGTATACAATCTGAGGCATAATTGATATAGGATAGGTCGGTGCTCCCATCTCCTTATAGCTTCGGATGGATTGATCATAGCTTCAGTTATATCTGATATCTCAGATCTGATTACTTAGGCTCATGCTTAAGCAATCCAATATGATTTGAAGTGATGGGTTTTACCAGCTGAGGTCAATATTTGATAAGGCCAACTCATTTTACAACTAGTATTTAGTAATTTAAAGAACTGGGGTTACTCAGAACCTCATCTCTATAAGACCAATACATAAGTCCCATCGTATTATAGATTTCACCCACCTTTTAAAAAATAACCCTGATAGACCTCCATTTACGTGGTAGCATGTGAAGTGGACTATGCTGCAGAAGCGTTTTTAATTTGTCCTAAAATAGCGTTAGCTTTCAGGGTTGAAAGTTAAGCTATAGTTACAGCACTCGTATCTACAGATGGATCTTTGCACCATTGCTTTTTAAGGGGGGTATAAATATCGTACCCCAAGCAGACTTTAGGTTTGCTGGCTAACCCTTCGGCTACATTAGGGGTAAAGCCTGTGCCAAGCTGAAAACTTTATGAAGGGTATGCATACAGTTCCACATGGTACCTACTTATGTTATAGATTGAAGATCGGGTGAGTAATAAACTTCTTAAGTTACATTGAGGTACAGTGCTTACTGGGGTTGCAACGATTAGATAAATTGGATGTTACCATCTAGATGGTGCAGTTATTGATTGACCCGAATGGAAGCTACTTTGGAAATATAACTGATGTGCTATTATTTAAGGGTTTGATGAGCAATTTTCTAAGGTGAAAAGTAAGGAGCACAGGGACCATCTAGTACTAAAAAAAAGTAAGGAGCACCCTTTGATTTGGTACTCAATATGACTTCGCCAAGGTTCTTTTCGATAGGACTTGGTAAATATCTCGTACTATCCATTGGACATAGCATTAATTATAGTTTAGCGCATTTAATGTTAAACCAGTAACTTATATCCTATTGAGTAGGGTATGGATTATTAGGTATGTAATGAGTGTACTGGATACCACATGTAAACAGTTATTAAAATATAAGTTAGCTAATATATTTTAGGACCTCGTAAGTTAATTAAGTTATATGGCTGCATCTAAACTTATACTACTTATTAAGTACACTCAACCTTGAGGTCACTTTTAAATTGCTAAAGGTTAAGCGTATAGATGCTACTGCTTTAACAAAACTTTTTAATTCGCCAACGGCAGGGTATATAAATTATTAAAGCGATGATGAAAAATTACCCTTATAAAAGCTCATTTCAGAACCACCAAGTTTGGTATAAATCGGGGTTCAATAGTTAAACTAGATGGTCATTATATAGGTAGAAGTGACTATTTTCGCTTTACTATGTGGAAACTTTTAAACCATACTAGTTGGACTTAGCAAGCTAAAGGTTACTAAAATAAAAGTAATCAGCTGCCAGTCTAAACTTATCTAATTTCGTTATAAATTTTAAAATGAGTTCATAGATGAAAGGGATGGTAAGGTTGAAACCACTACAATAAATCTAACTTTATAGGGTCTTGGGTGATCATTTTTAATGGGCCAAATTATTAACCCAGTCTCTATACCTTGAAATTCGAGTGTAAACGCCAGGTTGGTTGGGTTTTGCGCACCCGTTACCCCAGGAGACAATCCCGACTAGGATGGGTGGGGCCATTTTGGCTGATGCGATGAAGAGCGGGCTTCCAGAATCGCCTTGGCAAGCGTCCTTACCCCCCTCTGGGAAACCTGCGCACAGTTGATGGTCTGGGAAAATTGAATCCCCACTTTTACGATAATCTTTAACGCACGTGTTTATATCGTATTGGGGTAGATGGACTTCGAGTAGCTTTGAAGATATGGGCCGGTTTTCACCGGTCGTACCCCACCCGGCCACCACTAGCATCGGAAGCGGCCTAGTCCCATCATCCAGAATTAGAGTGGGGTTGGTGGCTCCCGTCCCCTCAACTTTCCAAACGGCGATATCGTTCTTGTAGTTTGAGGCGTTAAAGTCAGGATGCCTCACTCGGGTTCTAACTTTAAACCTTATAGCGTTCTCAACCCCCTCGTCGAGTTCTAAGTCATGCCGATGCATAACTACGTGGTGGTCCACATCCAGGCCCGTCGTACAGTGGGCCGCCGTAATGACGGTGTTGGGGGTATAGATCGTACCCCCGCAATGGTAGCGTCCGAATTTAAGGAGCGCGGCGACGAATTCATACTTGAATCGCGGGCTAACTTCAACCCCTCCAACCACCTTGGGTGTAGCGTCACACGTCGCCATCAAAACTAGAAAAAAAAACAGAAGCATGCTAAACCTTCAATAATGGTGGTTGAGTTTACATATTTATATCCGCCCAACTTCCATTATCTGTGGCTCGAATACGCGGCCACAATTAAACTTGACGCGAAACGTACCCTTTCCACCCCTCATCAAACAATAAGGGATCCGACTAAAAATATTATTCGATAGTTGTTATGATCATTCAATTTGGGTAAGTGGTTTTTTTAGATTACGCAACCGTCGAAACATATTTAAGCAATCGAGTTCTTTAGAAAGCGAAATTAAGTTACTCCCAATTAAGTATAATTTAACCTAGGATCAAGTATTAGGATATTCTAGCTAACCTTCGCGTATCAGAATCGATGAAACTTTAATAGTCTTAAATGTATGAAACGGTTTATTCAAGGCAAGTGGGCCATGAGACCCATAAAGGTTATGAACTTTATCGAATTAGCAACCGATGATAACTTTTTGGAATTAACCTATACCAAGTTTAATAATTTACAACCCCTATTACAAATCACTTATATCGGTTTTGGCAGCCGAATCTAGATCTAACCCATCTATTAAGTTTACAATACCCTTATTCCCCCTTTTGAATCGTACCTTCCCGTTAGAGCCTGGTAATTTGTTGCAATATTAAGTTTATATAAACCTGAAACCACTCACGATCCCTTGTAACCCCCGAATGACTTTATTTATCCGGCATGCCAACCAATCTAACCTCCTTTAAGGTATCATTAAACGCCAACCATTTTAAGCAATAGCACAAGGTTACCTTAAAAGTTTAATTCTAGTCTAATCGAGCTAAGTAAACATGAAAGTTTTGGACATAAATTACAATCCACCCTTGACCAATTTACCTAAACTTGTGATTGTAGTGAGCCCATTTCGCCAATACCATCTAAAGGGGGTAATACAACCCAAGTATCCAAATTTACAACCCGTGAAATGTATCTATTCCAGTAGCTATAACTAAAACCCAAATAGTTTAACTATCAGTTATAAACCAATCTCCCTCATCTACATCGATCTATCAAAAGTTTAAATGGAGCTCGTTGCACCCATCTTGAGACCGCAAGCCTAACCGAATCGGACTCTAGATGGATTTTAACTAATCCGGCCGCGACCCCACCTAACCTTAAAACAAAGCCCATCGCCAGCTATACCAACCTTACGCGAGGGTTCGAACCGTTAAACTAGGAAACCGGTTTAACCTATGTGACGGGATCCAATCTAAACGGATTGGATCTAGATCGAACATCGAAATTCAGGTGGTTACACAAACTTCTTTCGCCGATGGATCCCAATTGCAAACCCCAGACCGTGAACCCCAAAGTGAAATAAATCTAACTGCATAGTAGCAACTTTATGAATTTTACTTTAAAATCTTGAACAATGAACAGTGGTATAAAAATATAATAAACCAACTTGATATTTAAACCTTTATTGGTTATAATTAAACCTTTAGTTTAATAAAAAAACTTATCAATTTGCAATTTGCTGGGTGAACCTGATAGGATGGTATAAATTTATCTATATTTCGCTTGAAAAGTGATCCCTAAAAGTGGTTTGTAAAGACCATCTAGTACTAAAAAAGTGGTTTGTAAAGACCTTAAAATCAATTTAAATATGCCATAGGCTCTTTCAGAGCTCCATAGACCTTTAGGGATCTATATAAACCACTTCTAGAAACACTGATCTGTATGGTTGATATCGACAGTATTAAAAAATCGGATGGTTTCTACCTTTTAAACAGATGTAGAGTTTTAATTAATTAAGGTGGTGTCAAGTAATCCTTAGATCTGCCAACATTTTGCAAACCACAATTTTAGACACTTCACATATCTCTAACATTTCATCCGTGGTGAAGAAGTTATCAGTGGCCATCTGGAGAAACCCAGAGCTTTCCTTTAGAATAAGCTTATAGAGGAGAAAATATATTCCACTTGAAATTATATTGAAGACAAAGATTTTACCCTCTGTTAAAATGAAATCAGGTTCTTAAACCCACCGCTTAAATACTAAAAGCTTAAGATATATAAGGCTGGTAAATAAACTTTTATATAGGGATTATATCATGCCTGTTTGATTGGCGCAGCCCTAAAAACCCATAAACCATCTAATCCTTTAAACCTCTCCTCCATATTTTTACTGGTATCATCTGAACCTGATGCCATTGTTGGTCAATATAGAACCCCAATGAAAGTTTATAGGATATGAACTCCTAAATTACAGGATATGAACTCCCATAAAGTAGGATCTCGGTGACCCCTAAGGGACCTTTAATATAGGGTTAAGTTATTATTTAGCAAGGTTTTAATTAAAACTGATATACAATATCAAATCCCCAAACTATAGGGGCCTGAAGCGCTTTAATAGGAGAGTAATTGACCACCATCTGTTTATGTGGCCCAGAACAAAGATTTATGGCCTTCAATAACCCTATCTGACAATCTAAATTCTTTGGTAAGTCGCTTGGCCACATGGTTGGGTTTAAATTTATCTCCAAGCATTAATTTATATTTAAATAATCAATTAATAATATGTATTTTATACATAAACCCTAAGATAGAAGAAAAATAAGCTGAATCTCAGTATTGTCAGCATCACTCCATTACAAAGGCATGCACAAGGGTCAAGTTTAGTTTATCATTAACCCACCACCCCTAGGACTATTGTATATTAATCAGATGGGATATGTAGACTCAGTTAATCAATTCTTCACAAGCTAGATATTATAAGCATAACCCTTATTGATGAGGATGGCATGTGGGGTTCACATATTTAAAGGATAATATTTTACAGGAGTTGGGATGTAGCCATTTTATTGGCATAAAATTTTGCTTTAGGGCTGGCCATCGGGTGAGGTTGTTGGAATTAAGGCTGTTAATATGCTCGCAGTGTGTTTTTTACCTGATTTTCATTAATGTTTTGCAGGAGAAGTATTGCTATTGACTGATTAATAATTGGTACTGGGGATTTTATCAGTTTTATTTAAATATAAACACCTTTAATAAATACTACAAAAAGTTACATTTTTTATAATATTTTATAAGGGGCAGTGATGAGGTTGTGAAAATCTAAAGGTCTCTTGCTTGTTTATTGTTATCCTGCATTTCTATTTGGGTCAAAGTTCTGATGGTTGATCCTCAACTGTACCTGTAGTTTATGGTATTCAGACCGTTCAAAAACTCACTAGGCCTACTATATTCACCTCAACTCTTCCGGCCAATTTTGAACATAATTTTCCCTTTGTGTTTGGAAACTTCTTCTGAGGCAGGTGGATATACAAGCTGTAGATTAGGTGCATTCAGCTTGTTGACACTTTCTCCAAAGAAAGGATTCAATGAGAAAACCAGGAAAGAAATGAAATAAATATAACTTTTATTATAAGGTATTTATTGGATAATGATCATTAGGCCAGGAACCAGTATTTATACCTCTAGGGAATCTCCTGGCCACATTCCAGCACAAAATTTCATCAGATATTTTACCACCTCAGTTTGGCCCTTGAACTGATATGACTGAAACCTTTTCTTAGTATCAGATTTTGGTGGTTGACTCAAAAATAAACCTTCAACAACCATCAGATTGGACTGATTACCCTTTCAACACTTGAGCTAAACCTATACTCTCACCTCAAAGCCTATTGCAATAATACAATTCAGAATAAATATCTCAATGATAATTCAATCAAGTATTTTAATAGAGCATTCAGCCTGAATATGCTCGCATATTATGGCTGATTTTCCATGCATCAAATCTTGGCAATTGGTACCAATTATCAGGAACACAATCAACTGAATCATATATAAAATTATTCAGGGATGACCCAAAGTTAATATCTGAAAATCCCTTGGACTTCAGATGAACAAAAAGTGTAATCAATTTCCTGCCTTAGGGCAAAATTTGTATGTCAATCCACATAATTAGCATGATAGCACTTGCATGGACCACCTGAAAGGGGTTACCTAGTGCTATCAAGGAAGAGGCCTGCTGATGTCCCAATTAGGGGTACATCATTTAATTCAATTGATGCCAAAATTTCACAGAAGGTGTATTTCATCAGCAGTATGATGAAACTGAAATCCAGAAGAACATAGGATAATTTTGCATGCTTTTATTGCAATTTTTGTACCTAAAATACTCCCAATTTTGAGAGTATTTTACCACCAATGAACCTAAGAAAAGGTTTCAGTAATAGGCTGAACTGAGGTGGTAAAATAGCTGTTGAAATTTTGTGCTGGAATGTGGCCAGGAGATGCCCTAGAGGTATAAATACTGGCACCAGTCTAATGACCATTATCAAATAAATAGCCTATAATAAAAGTTATATTTATTTCATCTCTTTTCTGGTTTTCTCATTGAATCATTTCTTTGGAGAAAGTGTCAACAAGCTGGATGCACCTAATCTATAGCTTGTATATCTATCTGCCTCAGAAGAAGTTTCCAAACATGAAGGGAAAATTATACCCAAAATTGGCTAGAAGAGTTGAGAAAAATTTAGTAGGCCTAGTGAGTTTTGAATGGTCCAAATACCATAAACTACTGGCACTATCAAGGATCAATTATCGGAACTTCAGCCCAAATATATGTGCAGGATAATAAAAAACAAGCAAGTGATCCTCAGATTTTGACAACTGGTGCTCACTAAAAACTGGTGACACTCTCTGAAATGGATTTTATTAACCAATTTCTGGCAGATTTGGCCAGATGAAACAGTGACATTGGGATGGACGCTAAAGACAAGGCCATCTCAGTTTTTTTTACAGTCATCAAGGCTCTGCAGCTGGTACTCCTACACCCAAAACTTGTCAAGATGGGGTGAGATCATGCAGCAAAGCCAGTCATTCCAAATAGGACTGAAGATGATTCCTTGAACAACGTGAAACTTTCAAAAATTTTGGCAATTGTGTCAAGATTGCAGGCCAGAAACACTGAAATTACTCAGGAAATTTGGGAACTCAGAATGCAATTATCAACTGCAAATTCTCAAGTAGATAGTATGGGCAAAGACATTAAAAGCATAGCATCTAATCAAGCTTTATTTGAAGAAAAGTCTTATAACCTCAAAAAACAAAGCAGCCAATGCTCACCCAGATTTGACAAAAGAAATTAGGAAAAAGCTCTGTCCATTCAACCAAAAAACAGTTTAAAAAACTAAGGGCCTACCATCTAGTACTAAAAAAAACTAAGGGCCAAATTCAGTCATCAGAACCCAGTAGTTCAGAGCAATATTATGAAACTGAATCATTGAAAATTGTTACTGATGCAAAAACTAATATTTCAAACATCTGTTCTATGCCTAGAGTACTGACAGCAATCCTGACTCCAGATACTTCCCAACGGGAAAGAGGGCCAATTATGGGTGATGATACACCAAGACATTCCAGAAGAAGTACAACCCCTATGCCTGAAATAGGGTGAGATGACTTCAACCATTGAATTTACCAAAGTTTGATAAGAATGGAAACATTCATTCTTTCCTCCAGTTATTTGAAAAAGCAATGAGAGGAGCATCAGACCATGCAAAAGGGTCAGCACTGATTAACTCACTTGATGCCCATAGCTGTGACCTTGTTATGCTCTATTTGGGTGATGATTAGTCCTATATGGATGCCAAAATTTGCAAAACCAACACAGTTTGGAGGGCTTGAGAAACTAGAAACCTAAAAAAGAGCTTCTTAATATTGAATTCAAGCAGAATGACACTATTAAGGACTTTGCAGATAAATTCTTCCATGAGGCACAAGTTCTGCGTGGGTGCAATGCAATAGATAAGTTTGATACCAATATTGCATTGGAGCATGCGATTATACCCTTCTGTGAACTGCACAATGTCATGTTGACTGCATTCAATGGAAGCTTGGAAATCCAAGAGCTTACCAGTTACTTGATAAGTTGTTCCCATAATTTCAACACACCTAATTGGGCCAAAGATCAGAAAAAATACCGATTTTTAGGCCCAAAAAACAACACTATGTCCAACCAGGGGAAAAATTTCCAAAATATGAACCAAAAATTCGAGCAAAAACAGCAAACAGGGCTGATTACATGTCACAAATGTGGTCAAATAGGGCACTTTGCTAGACAATGCCACATATGTTCCAACAAAAAGCCTGGGGTCAACTTTGCTCTAAAAATTAACAGCAACAATGAGGCAGGAAAAGAACAGGTGGAGTAGAGGCGGGATGATTTAATTCCACCGATTTTCAAACCATCCCACATGACCCTGATGAGCTCTTTAGGACTGAAAATGTTGCTGAAAATAACATCACCCATATCAGGGCTAATAATGTCATGATGGTCACTACTTGGGCCACAGCAAAAACAACTAAACCCTTGAAAATAACCAAAGAAGCTCGAGCAGAGGTATCAAAACCTTATGCAAAGCAAATTATTGATCATGTTTTGGACCTACAACCTGGATGTTCAACCGATTTACCTAAGCTTAACAACGTTCAAGTAGCTATTCCTATGAAGACCTTAGCAGATAGCTTTCCAGATACTTGCTCAAGCCTGAAAGCACACCTGGAATCAGGCAACAGTCACAACATTCACACAATAAATACCTCTGAAAATTATTCTGAATGTACTTATGTGGACATAGCAGTGAATAAGGTGCAAGTTGGGCCATTGTTGATAGTGGCACTCCTATCAATATATTCAGTACAAAGTTGGTTAAAGAACTGAAAATTGCTCCTGATGTTGCCCACTGTCAGGAATATGGAACCGCTGGAGCACATACAACTAAATCGCTGGGCGCCTACAGTACCCTACCACTCAGATTTGGATCCATTGTAATAACAGCACCTGCCATAGTGTTGCCAAATACAAACTATGATATCCTAATTGGGACTGATTTCCTAAGAAGATACAGAGTTGTTACCAATCATAAGGACGAACTCTCACCATTCTTGGCCAGACTATTCCACTTTAATATAACCGTGATAAGGCAGTTGAGAAAAAGAAACCCAGCCTATTCATAGATCTGGCCTACAAAGATGGAGTCAACCCAATTGAGTATTCCAAAGCTCAGTCAAAGATAAAACCACTTCCCAATCAGATTGATGAGTCAAATGGCATTCCACTTCAATCAAATCATCACATCATTATACTATCCAGAGATCAAGTAATCATCCCAACGGGACTAACAATTAATATTTCAGAAGGACTTTATGGTGAAGTATATCAACCATGGTCTAAATCTCGATTTGAACAAAACATTGCCCCTAGTATTATCATTCCTGGCCACAGAGAAATACATCTTGTGTGGAAACCTGCAAAATTGGCCCATCTCCATCAGGTGACAACAAACAATTGCTTTTCTGCATCTGTTCCCTACCATGGAAATTCACTCATTCCATGAGTTCAGAACTTTTGTAAAATTAGGGATCCCCAATAAGGACCAACTCATAATAAACAAAGTTGTCCCTAAGCCGATTTTAAGCAATCTGACCAACTCTGAGAAAGGCCAAGCTCAGGAGTTATTCTCTGAATATTGGAAAATACTTGCATAAGATGATTTCAACTTAGGTTGTGCTAATGATGTCACCCACAAAATTTATATGGGAGATCAAAAACCTATTGAATTATGCCCGATTAGATGCTCAAAATCATCAGAAGAAGCAGTATCCAAGGAGATCAAGAAACCCCTTGATTGTGGCATGTTAGTGCCTTCAAAAAGTCCATGGGCAGTACCATTTTAATAGTAAAGAAAAAGGATGGAAGCAGCTGAGTAGTCATTATTTATTGGAAGTTAAACCTCACAAAGAAGGACTTGTACCCATTACCACAAATTGACAACGCCTTGGATAGGTTAGGGTGGCGTGAAGTTCTTCTTGGCAATAGACCTTATCAGCGGATATTATCAAATAGATCTTTCCAATGAGGATCATGAGAAATTTGCATTCATAACCCAAGAGGGCCTATTCCAACTGATAAGAATGCCATAAGGGCTCTGCAATGCCCCAGCTACATTCCAACAACCAATGGAGACAATCCTGGGAGATTTAAAATTGTCATGTGTACTAGTGTACCTTGACTATATCAACATATTCAGCCACACTTTTGACGACCACCTTGAACACTTAGAGGAGGTTTTCAAAAGGCTAGCTGCTGCAAAATTAAAAATCAAGCCCATAAAAAGTCATTTTTTCAAAGACCAACTGGAATACTTCAGATTTTTGATTGATAAAGTGGGCCTTCAGCCCCAACCCTCTAAGTTAGATGCTATCTCAAAAATGAAATGGCCTAAATCCAAGCGTGATATTCAAGTATTCCTAGGCATGATCAGGTACTATCACCAATTTATTGCCAACTTTGCACAACTTGGAGAGCCACTTTTCTATCTTCTTAAAGATAAGGTCCCATTTGGTTGGACTCCAGCTTGCCAGGATGTGTTTGACCAACTACAATCGGCCCTATTAAGTGCGCCTGTTCTTCAATACCCAGACTTTGATCGCGAATTTACCGTCCAAACTGATGCATCCCAAACAGCAGTGGGGGCCATGTTATCTCAAGTTGGAGAAAACGGTGAAGAACATCCAGTTTCCTTCACTAGTCAGACCTTAAACGTTCACAAAAGGAACTACACGGTGATGGAACAAGAACGCTTAGCTGTCATATATGCTTGCAAGCAATTCTGGGTCTACCTTCATGTACTCATTTCAAAAAAAGTTACCGATCATGCTTCCCTAAGATGGTTGAATAACTTAAGAGAACCTGAGAGCTGATTAGTCCACTGGGCATTAAAGCTTCAAGCCTATGAATACACCATCAAGCATTGAGCTGGGGCAAAACACCAAAACGCTGACTGTCTATCCCAACTACCCACCATCACAACACTTAGTTGGTCTGCTGATGAGTTGTTTATGAAAATGATCAGCGGAGATTATCAAGATGAGCATAAATCTGTCCAAAAATATTATCAGTTCTACAAAAGTATACAACCATCAAAAATGGAATGCTTTATAAGATCATCGAGGACAAAAAGTTTATTTTCCCAAGACCATTGGCCCAAACTGACCTAATAATGGCAGCGCATAAGGCCATAGGGTATGGCAGATTCAAGAAGATGAAAGAACATCTGAAGCAATTCTACTACTGGGAGTTAATGCATTTTGATATCCAAGAAACGCTAGAATGCTGTGCAGAGTGCCAAGGCGAAAACTGTTCTGAAAAAGCACATCTTACCAGATTATTCAGCCCAACTTTGCCTGGCACACTGTATCTATTGACGTTGTTGGCCCACTTCCAACAAGCAATATGAAGGCCAAGTACATAATTGTAGCCATCGACCACTTGACCAAATGGGTTGAAGCCAAGGCCATTTGGAAAGCTGGAGCAGCAACCACCACCAAGTTTGTACTTAAAAATATCATCCACAAACATGGATGCCCCCAGTTTATTCTAACCAATAATGGAGCCAACTTTACCGCCAATGTCCTTGCCAAGCTCAACCAACTAATGGGAGTATGAGGTGTGCTTTCTTCTCCCTATCACCCCAAAACTAATGGACTGATGAGTGTGGAAATGGGACGTTGGTGAACATTATCCAAAATTAACCTCGCCAAACCATCCAAGTGGAGTACATATTTAAGTTAGCAGCTTCGCCTACAATATCTCCTACCATTCATCAACCAGGATGTCTCCATTTCAAGTATTATATGGTAGACACTTGGCCCTACCAATGCTCCTATATTTGGCCCTAGAGGATCTCAGCAAAAACACTTACCCTCAGTATGTTGAGAAGCTTGTGGATGCTCTAATCAAACCACAAGCTCAAGCCTTCAATAACAGTTTCACCAAGAAAAAGGCCTGACATCAAAAGAACTTAGAGAATTGCTATACACTGGCCAAATTCGAAGTCAATGATGAAGTTCTATTTTGCAACACCCACGGATCAGGCCAAATGCAAAAGTTAGATCGCATCTGGGTCAGGCTATTTGAAGTGATTGAGTAAACATCTAAGTTTATATACATAATCAAGGATATTAGGACCGGCCATATATACAACTGAGTCCATGCAAAATTCCTAAGAAGGTTTAATAAGCGGGCCAATTGAGAAAAGAAAAAATTGAGGAAAAAAAAAGAAAAGACATAAAAACACAAAAACAAAACCAAAAAGCAAAAACAAAAAAAATACTTGTATAATAGTTTTATTCTAATTTATATTTTAGTTTGCACTTGTGGTTGGGGAGAAGATCCAACTTCAGACTTTAACGGGCATTCAAGCCATCATACTTCAGACTCATCAGCCATTCCAGCTGAAGTTACCAAATAGAAAAACCAACTCCATTCTCATTGGGCGTTTGGGCCGATGAGAAAAGACCAACATAGGCTAATCAGGAATCTTAGGGCTTATGTTTGAGTCAAGAGGGGGGAAATGTTAGATTTTGGTGGTTGACTCAAAAATAAACCTTTGACAAACATCAGATTGGGCCAATTATCATTTCAACGCTTGAGCTAACACCTATATTCTCACCTCAAATCCTACTGCAATCAAACAATTTGGGCCAAACATCTCAATGTCATTTTGATCAAGTATTTTAGCAGAGCACTGGGCTAAATACACTCGCATATTATGGCCAATTTCCTATGCATCCAATATTGGCAATTGGTCCCAGTTATCAGGAACACAATCAACTTAATTGTATACAAAATTATTTGGGGACAACCTGAAGTTAACATCTGAAAATCCCATGGACTTCAGATGAATAAAAAGTGTAATCAATTTCCCACCTTAGGGCAGAATTTGTATGTCAATCCGCATAATTGGCACAATAGTACTTGCATGGACTGCCCAAAAGGGAGTACCTAGTGCTATTGAGGGAGAGGCCTGCTGATGTTCCAACTAGGGGTGCATCATTCAATTCAATTGATGCCAAAATTTCACAGAAGGTGTATTTCATCAGCAGTATGAAAAAACTGAAATCCAGAAGATCTTAGGACAATTTTGCATGCTTTTATTGCAATTTTTGTATCTGAAATCCTCCCAATTTTAAGAGGATTTTGCCACCAATGAACCTAAGAAAAGGTTTCAGTCATAGGCTGAACCGAGGTGGTAAAATAGCTGCTGAAATTTTGTGCTGGACTGTGGCCAGGATATGCCCTAGAGGTATAAATACTGGTGCCTGGGCTAATGAACACAATCTGATAAAATGCTCATAATAAAAGTTTTATTTATTTTATCTCTTTCCTGGTTTCTCACTGAATCTATTCTTTGGAGAAAGTGTCAACAAGCTGGACGCACCTAAACCACAGCTTTCATATCTACCTGCCTTGGAAGAAGTTTCCAAATATGAAAGTAAAGTTACTCCTGAAATTGGCCGGAAGAGTCAAGGCAAATTTAGTAGGCCTAGTGAGATTTCAAAATGGTCCAGATACCATAAACTACAGGCACTATCAAGGATCAATCATTGGAACTTCAGCCCAAATAGACGTTCAGGATAATAAAAAACAAGTGAGCAATCCTCAGATTTTGACTTTTAGGTTTATTGATGGCAAAATACTCTTAAAATTGGGAGGATTTCAGGTACAAAAATTGCGATAAAAGCATGAAAAATTGTCCTAAGATCTGGATTTCAGTTTTGTCATACTGCTGATGAAATACACCTTCTGTGAAATTTTGGCATCAATTGAATTGAATGATGCACCCCTAGTTGGAACATCAGCAGGCCTCTCCCTCAATAGCACTAGGTACTCCCTTTTGGGCAGTCCATGCAAGTACTATTGTGCCAATTATGCGGATTGACATACAAATTCTGCCCTAGAGTGGAAAATTAAATACATTTTTCATCTGTCTGATAGTCCATGGGATTTTTAGACGTTAACTTTGGGTCAGTCCTAAACGATTTTAAATACAAGTAAGTTGATTGTGTTCCTGATAATCAGGACCAATTGCCAATATTTGATGCATAGGAAATTGGCCATAATATGTGAGCGTATTTGGGCTGATTGCTTTGATAAAATACTTGATCAAAATGACATTGAGATGTTTGGCCCAAATTGTTTGATTGCAATAGGCTTTGAGGTGAGAATATAGGTGTTAGCTCAAGCGTTAAAAGGGTAATTGGCCCAATCTGATGTTTGGCAAAGGTTTATTTTTGAGTCAATCAAAAAATCTGACATTTTCCCCCTTTTGACTCGAACATAAGCGCTAAAATTCCTGATTAGCCTATGTTGGTTCGTTATCATCAGCCTGAACACCCAATGAGCATAGAGTTGGGTTTTCTATATGGTAACTTCAGCTGGAATGGCTGATGATTCTGAGGTATGATGGCCTGAATGCCCGTTGAGTCTGAAGTTGGATCCTCTCCCCAACTCAAGTGTAAACTAAAATATTAAT
This sequence comes from Massospora cicadina, assembly GCA_022478985.1. Lineage (NCBI taxonomy): Eukaryota > Fungi > Entomophthoromycota > Entomophthoromycetes > Entomophthorales > Entomophthoraceae > Massospora > Massospora cicadina. Next base: position 19,947 of record JAKSZP010007491.1, read on the forward strand.
TAGAATAAAACTATTTTATAATTTTTTTTGTACTGTTTTTGTTTGTTTTTGTGTTTTTGTGTCTTTTTTAACCTTTTCTTTTCTTAATTGGCCCGCTTATTAAACCTTCTTAGGAATTTTACATGGACTTGTTTGTATATATGGCAGGTTCTAATATCCTTGATTGTGTTAATAAACTTAGACGTTTTCTCAATCGCTTTGAATGGCTTGACCCAGATGCAATCTAACTTTTGCATTTGGCCTGATCCGTGGGTGTTGCAAAATAGAACTTCGTCATTGACTTCGAATTAGGCCAGTGTATAGCAATTCTATAAGTTCTTTTGATGTCAGGCCTTTTTCTTGGTGAAACTGTTATTGAAGGCTTAAGCTTGTAGTTTGATTAGAGCATCCGCAAGCTTCTCAATGTGCTGAGGGTAAGTGTTTTTGCCATGATCCTCTAGGGCCAAATATAGCAGCGTGGGTAGGGCCAAGTGTCTACCATATAATACTTGAAATGGAGACATCCTGGTTGATGAATGGTAGGAAATATTGCAGGCAAATACTGCTGAACTAGGGTAAGTACTCCATTTGGATGCTTTGGCTGAGGTTAATTTCTAATGTTCACCAACATCCCATTTCCACACTCAACAGTCCCATTAGTTTCGGGGTGATAGGGAGAAGAAAGCACACCTCATA
>JAKSZP010007492.1:0-20553 GCA_022478985.1 Massospora cicadina
AATGCCATTGGACTCATCAATTTGAGTGGGTAGTGGTTTTATCTTTGACCAAGCTTTGGAATACTCAATTGGGACGACTCCATCTTTGTAGGCCAGATTTATGAATAGGCTGGGTTTCTTTTTCTCAACTGCTTTATTACAGTTATAGTAAAGTGGAATGGTCTGGCCAAGAATGGTGGGAGTAGTATCTTTATGATTGTAACAACTCTATATCTTCCTAGGAAATCAGTCCCAATTAAGATATCATAGATTGTATTTGGCAATACTATAGCAGGTGCTGTTACTACAATAGATCCAAATATGAGAGGTAGGGTACTGTAGGCGCCCAAAGATTTAGTTTTATGTGCTCCAGCGGTTCCATATTCCTGACAGTGGGCAACATTGGGTGCAATTTTCAGTTTTCTAACCAACTTTGTACCGACTATATTGATAGAAGCCCAACTATTGACAATGGCCCAAACTCACACCTTGTTCACTGCTATGTCCACATAAGTACTTTCAGAGTAGTTTTCAGAGATATTTATTGTATATATGCTGTGACTGTTGCCCGATTACAGATGTGATTTCAGGCTTGAGCAAATATCTGGAAAGTTATCTGTTAAGGTCTCCATGGGAATAGCTACTTGAAAGTTGTTAAGCTTAGGTTGGTCGGTTGAACATCTGGGTTGTAGGTCCAAGCCCTGATCAATAATTTGCTTTGCATAAGTTTTTGATACCTCTGCATGGGCTTCTTTAGTTAAATTCAAGGGTTTAGTTTCTTTTGCTGTGGCCCAAGTAGTGACCATCATGACATTATTCGCCACAATAAGGGTATTTTCATTAACATCTTCATCCCTATAGAGCTCACTGGGGTCAGGTGGAATGGTTTGAACATCGGTGGAGTTAGAGCATTCCGCCTCTATTCCACCTGCTCTTTTCCCGCCTCACTGCCGCTGTTGATTTCTAAAGAAAAGTTTACCCAGGCTTTTTGTTGGACCATCTGTAGCATTGTCTAGCAAAATGCCCTTGTCAACCACATCTGTGGCATGTAATCGGCCCTGTTTGCTGCTTTTGCTCGAATTTTTGGTTCGTATTTTAGTATTTTTCACCCTGGCTGGACATAGTGTTTCTTTTTGGGCCTGAAAATTGGGATTTTTGCTGATCTTTGGCCCGATTAGGGGTATTGAAATTATGGGAACAATTTTTTAAGTAATTGGTAAGCTCTTGGATTTCAAAGCTTCCATTGAATTCAGCAAACATGACATTGTGCAGTTCATGGAAGGGCATAATCGCGTGCACTAATGCAATCTTGGTGTCAAACTTATCTATTGCAATGCACCCACGCAGAACTTGTGCCTCATGGAAGAATCTATCCGCAAAGTCCTTAATAGTCTCATTCTGTTTGAACTCAATGTTAAGAAGCTCTCTTTTTTGAATTTCTTAGTTTCTCAGGCCCTCCAGACTGTTTTGTTATTGCAATTTTGGCATCCATATAGGACCAATCGTCGCCTAAATAGGGCATAATGAGGTCACAGCTATGGGCATCGGTTGAGTTAATCAGGTGCTGATCCTTTTGCATGGTATGATGCTCCTCTCATTGCTTTTTCAAATAACTTAAGGAAAGAGTGAATGCTTCTATCCTTATCAAATTTTTGGCAAATTCAATGGTTTGAAGACATCTCACCCTGTTTTGGCCACAGGTGTTGTATTTCTTCTTGAACATCTTGGTGTATATCGCCCAAAATCGGCCCTCTTTCCCGTTGGGAAGTATCTGGAGTCAGGATTGCTGCCAAAATTTTAGGCATAGAACGGATGTTCAAAATATCAGTTTCTGCATCAGTTTTGATTTTCGATGATTTGGTTTCATTATATTGCTTAACTACTGGATTTTGATGCATGAATTTGGCTCTTAGTTTTCCCAAACTTTTTTTAGCCAAATGGACAGAGCTTTGTCTTTTGTCAGAGCTGGGTACGCATCAGCCACTTTGTTTTTTGAGGTTGTCATGATTTTCTTCAAATAAAGTTTGATTGGTAATTATGCTTTTAATGACTTTGCCCATTCTATCTACTCGGGAATTTGCAGTTGATAATTGCATTCTGAGTTTCCAAATTTCCTGAGTTCTTTCAGTGTTTCTGGCTTGCAATCTCAACACAACCGTTCAAATTTTTGAAAATTCCTTGTTATTTAAGCCATCACCCTCATCCCTATTCAAGACGGCAGGTCTTGCTGCATGAGCTCCCCCCATTTTGACAAGACTTTGGATGTACAAGGTACCAGATTTGGAGCCTTGGAGACTGGAGATAATCTGAGATGGCCTCTTTGCTAGTTTTCATCTTGATGTTGCTTGTTCATCTGGCCAAATCTGCCAGGAATTGGTTACTGGAATCCATTTCGGAGAGTGTCACCAATTTTGAGTGAGCACCAGTTGTGAAAATCCAAGGATCGTTCACTTGTTTATTATTATCCTGCACATCTACTTGGTTTAAAGTTTTAGTGATTGATACCTGATAGTGCCTGTAGTTTACGGAAGTTGGACCATTCAAAAACTCACTAGGCCTATTATAATCACCTTAACTCTTCTGGACAATTTCAGGCATAATTTTCCCTTTGTGTTTGGGAACTTCTTCTGAGGCAGATAGATATACAAGCTATGGATTAAGCGCGTCGAGATTGTCAACACTTTCTCCAAAGAAAGGATTTAATAGGAAAACCAGTAAAGAGATGAAATAAGTATAACTTTTATTATTAGCTATTTTTAGATAATGGTCATTAGGCCAGGCACCAGTATTTATACCTCTAGGACATCTCCTGGCCACATCTGAGTACTAAATATCAACAGATATCTTACCACCTCAGTTTGGCCCTTGAACTGATGCAACTGAAACCTTTTCTTAGGTTTATTGGTGGCAAAATACTCTCAAAACTGGGAGGATTTAAGGTACAAATTTTGCAATAAAAGCATGCAATATTGTCCTAGGATCTTCTTGATTTGAGTTTCATATTACTGCTGATGAAATACACCTTTTGTGAAATTCTTGCCTCCATTGAAGTAGATGAAGTACCCCTAATAGGGATGTCAGCAGGCCTCTCTCTTGATAGCACTAGGTACTCCCTTTTGGGCAGTTCATGCAAGTGCTATTGTGCCAATTACACAGATTGACATACAAATTTCACCCTAGGGCAGAAATTTTGATTACGTTTTTCATTCATATGATGGTCCATGGGATTTTCAGATGTTAACTTTGGGTCAGTCCCAAACGATTTTGTATACAAGTTAGTTAATTTTGTTCCCAATAATTGGAACCAATTGCCAGTATTTGATGCTTAAAAATCGCCCATAATATGCGAGCATATTTGGCCTGAGCGCTCTGATATACTTGATCAAATTGGCATTGAGATATTTGGGCCAAATTATATGATTGCAAAAGGCTTTGAGGTGAGCATATAGGTGTTAGCTCAAGCGTTGAAAGGGTAATTGTCCTGATCTGATGGTTGTCAAAGGTTTATTTTTGAGTCAACCACCAGAATTTGACACCTTGGAAAGCCTGGCCCCCTCCAGATTGAGGCATCCATGCACCCCAACACCAATTAGCACTTGGTTAAGGACTCCTTCTTGGGGTCCAACCAAGTTCTGTCAATTTAATCACTTAGTTATTTAAACACTTTTATACATCTTATATAGAGTCCCCTGTGCTTAGGTACCCTTTAAGGTGTCCTATTCCTGTTTTTTTAGAGATGAATTCTCTGGTTGTGTGGCTGTGCATTTTGCACCACCTCATAGGGAAGGAAAAAGTTACAGGAACGCTCCTGACATTAGTCAACCAACCAGTTTACTATAGTTTCATTACAATCATCCATATGGGGTTCTTCTTGATTGTGAACTAGGTGCGCTGTCTGTTTCTCACTGTCTCTATGTTACTCATCCAGTTATTTATTTGGTTTATTGTAATTGCTTCTTGGCGTCATTATTGCTATGCTAACTGGGAAGTGTCCACCCTATTAGCTTGTACCTTGTGTTTTGACCCTGTGTGATCCTGTTGGGGTGATTCTAATGCTGAACCCAGAACTATATCCTTAAATACAACAGGCGCATGCTTCCGTTGATCAAAAGCTTTATTAAAAATAATTACAATAGTTCATTTTAACACTCTTGTGGGGTTGATTTACTATTTTGAATGTCTCATGGGGCAGCGATCTGGGTTTTTGCTTTGTTCAGCGCACAACCGCTTTTGTGGTAATCTGTGGAGGGTTTAGGGATTTTTTAATGCAGCCTCATCTGGAAGCGTCATCCTTCCAAATTTATCTACAATTTCTTTTCTTTGCGCCAGGCTGGATGTCCTTTAAAAATATTTAAATGAATTTTGTGACCAGGCTAAACACTACCACTAGAAGATGTAGTTAAAACCTTGTTCCTCCATTTCACTATGATGTTCCCATGAGGAATGCCACCGGTATTTCAGGCTCACCCTGCCAACTTTGGTCATCTAATTATAGCTCAATGGAGCTTTTCCCGCCCCAACTGGAAAGGGACCAGGTAATTTGGCCATCACCATTTCACCTAGAAAGTCCTTTAGATTTGGGCCTAATAAACTCGCATGGGCCTTTGAAATGGGAGGAATCTTATCCTTCCATTAAGTCAAGTTTGGCAGAACTCAAAGCGAGAAGGAATCTAGATCCAAATTATTGTTAAATGTTTCAGTTGATTCTGCCACATTAATGTCACCCTCAGCGGCCTCTCTATATATAGTGCCCAAGCTTATGGATTTTTCTCTGAATGAGGCCTGGACATTCACTAATACTCCCTCTATTTTGGCTGAATTAAGGGGGTTGGATGAGTCAAGCTCCAAATTTAAAATATAACAGCCATCTGATAGCACTTCTCTTCCACATCTCATACCTGCGGTGTCAGCCAAATCATCACAGGAGGGCCTAGTAGTGTTGGATCTGTATATATTATACAACTGGCTATCAGATCAAGTAATATGTTAAAGTCGCCATAAAAAGCGTTTTATAACGCAAATTCTCAAAATATAAACGAGCTGATTATCAGCTCTTGCAGCTCTATCATGGAGCCTAATTCTGTGTACAAAATCACCCTTGAAAACCTGCGCTTGACTCCCACTATGATTCTCAGGACTTAGGAGGTGGAGAATTGATTGTTTTACAATATACAAATGTCTATGTAACCGCTGAAAATGTGGTAGGGTATGTGTTCTCAGTGACAAAAGTGACCAAGTAGCCTCTCCATTTTTTAAAGCAAAAACTTACCCGGTGGCATGATTATGCCAAACGAAATTTTAGTAATGATGTGTTGGCGTTATCTGCTATTGAGAAAGACTATTCTGAATATTTCATGTTGATTTCTACACTTTCTTTCCCTTTAGGGAAATTTGGCACAACTATTTTTGTGGTTACTGGGCCCTCAGAGAATTTTTATTGACCAAGACCTAGCTGGCTACCTTGAGCTAAACTACTTGCCTGGTGGTATGGTTAGGGGAGAGGCCTTCAAGTGTATTCCCACGGAAAAGGTTCAGGGGTTGGTGGTTTATCAAGTTGGCAAGTACCATTTGTCTAATCACTTCTGGTAATCAAGAATCTCTTGTACCAATCTATTTTGGAAGTGGAGTGGTGGCGCAAATTTGATGTCAAAGCTAACTTGAAAGCCAATACCTTGGCGTTATCTCTGAAGAACAGGCAGAAATTATTCATCACCTTGTCTAAAGCTGACACTCAGGTCACTTTACCCCAATGGCCTTAAGGTACACACGCTCAGCCTTGAACCTATGCTGAAGCCCACTATGGAGTTATCCTTACCTTCCTGGTTGGAAGGGTTGGAATCTACATTTGATGCGGCTTATGTCAGTGTATCATCAGCTCATTCAGAGTTTGATTGTTATTTTAAACAAACTGTTGATCTGGTGTATATCATCTCCCATTTACCAATTGACTTTACGTGAGGAAGCGGATTTAGACGTGTGGGTTAAGGAGCAGTTATCTAAAAAACTAAATTTCAGCGTACCTCTATGGTATGCTCCCCACATCAATTTGTGGAGAAGGCAAATGGTACTCTACGCCCATGCGTGGATTATTGAAACATGAAAGATGTGACAGTTCCAGATTTTCATCCCATCCTTATGGATTTACAAATTGCTCTCTATGTGGAAAAGGTTATAGTTTTTCAAAGCTGGATTTCTAGAATGCATTTAATCATATTCTTATCAAAAAAAGCAGGAATGGCTTACTGCGTTCCTCACCAGAAAAGGTACTTTACAATTTCGTGTTATGCTATTTGTTCTTAAACTAAAAAATTTCTCACCCTCAGGAAAAAACCCGCCTTTACATCAAAACCACAATATCTGATATTTAAGATCAAGTCACTGATAAGGGAAACGCAACCTCTTTCATAGACAAAGACACCTGAAAAAATCAACCCCTAGTTGGTATAACGTCATATACAATAATGTGATACCCGCTGATTAAAGACTTTCAATATGAATTTAATGCCAATAAAGCTGAAAATGATTATGAAAATTGCCACCTTTTATAGCTATAGGACTCTATAATATTTACAAGAAATCGTTTATTTGAAATGACCAAACAGATATTATGCCAGAAATAATCAAAGCTTCTGTCCAAATATTGACCCTAAAAGCAATCAACCAATAGTAAAAATTGTTTTAGGACCTGAAGTGAGGCTCATTGAAGTAACACCATCAATTGAATTACAAGAAGAGCAGCATATTGCTAAAATCAGGTAATAAAGCAATTACCAGAAGAGATATTACCAATCAGACCCAGAATTGGGTATTAAGCAAGGGGTCCGTCAGATATTCTGATATCAAACATGAGAAAAGAACATTTACTTGACTCCCTCAGCTAAATTGACATCTAGACCAATAAGGGGTCAAATCAAATATCTTGATGAAATATCTGGAAAATTGATAGTCAGCACATCTCTAGTCAACTTTAGTAAATCTCTAACAGACTAAGTTGAGCCTAAGAAAACTCAAGATGAATTCCTGCCTCTCCAAAATGATGGATTATCTGAAGGTCAGATGATAACCATTTGTAGTGGAACTAAAGCAGAAAATAAAAAGAGTTTAAGAAGATTAGGAACAATAAGCCGCTGAATGATCAACTTAAGTTGCAAACAGTCTCATCCAATTTGGGTATTACATTCACCATTTTTGCCCTTTCAAAATTATGATACAAGCGCATTATAAGATTTGTAATATATCATCTGACCAAGAGCCTCCCTTCTAATTTCCACCTCTATAATCTTTATTAATACTTTCCTTTTGGAATTTATAATATTAATTGTGACATATAAAAATACCTGATTTAACGTATAATAATGTTATGCCGTTATTTCTATATCTCTCTTTGGTACTTGACTTCATAAAGCTTATTTTTTGTGCTTACATTAGGACGGATACTCTAGCTGACATGACATAAGCGTGAATTGTCATTCTTTTAAATAAAAAATATACTTATCATGTGCTTAGTCAGCCTCAAGTATTTAATTTGGGCCTTTCAAGAATAGAACCATAAAGATCAAAAACGGAAGTCCTACAGGCTGGTGCTTCACTACAGGGACTCAGCTGAAGCTTAAAGATACCTGCAACTAATTAATCACACCATGGAAGATAAACCAATTGATAGTGTCACCCACTGGGTGCACTTCAGAAATAGTGAAGAAGATTATTGAATGGGAAGTCCACCCATTGCCACTTTTTCAGATTTTCAAAAAAAAATCCTATAGAAATTCCAAAATCTCATAATTTTATTTGGATCTCATATGAAGGTGCCAAAGCATTACTTTGAGGAATCATTAACCCAGGAGAAAGAGGCACCTGCAAAAGGTATCTGCCATGGATAGATCTCTCATAAACCTATATGAAGCCAGTTCATTCCCAGAAGTTATGGATCAAAATGAGAATCCATCTTGCTACATCATGCGATTTGTAAACCTGGTACTCTAACATATCATGCAATTACAAGGAGTCCATAACAAGCAACTCCACCATCATATCAATACCCAAGGGCCCTACGGATGGCTTAAAAGCAGGTATATAATTTAATATCTAAAATCATAGGAGACATCCGCCGTTTAATTGAAGCAGACCGTTCCTACATCATTCAGCTCCTTAATCAAAAGGGGACGATTGATCTGGTGCTATAAAGTTAGTGGTAGAAGTTATGAAGCTTTATAAAAAAGCATAAAGGAGACAAACTAAAATATCAACAATTGACGCCTTCACTGAAGAGAACCATCAATGTGGATTATAAAGCTCATGGTGAAATGGAAGATCAAGCTTCTACTAGATGTTACCAGGAGGAAGATCAAATCTTCATTTTTAAAGCACAGATAGCAAGCCCTACTATTAGATGATAATCTGGAGGCCAAGCGAACGTCTGAGCCTTCATCAGTGCCAAAAACTATAATATCCTAAGTATCTCAGCTCAATCTAAGAGCTAGCACACTTTGCAACATAGGAATCTACTCTTTCCATCACTGAGCGACTCAATAAGATGGAGAGTGGCTTGAGAGGCAAATCCCCCATCAGTGAGGACATTAATTAAGTCTTCGTCGCCTAAAGGAAGCTGAGAAACGCTAAAAGCTCTTACAGAATAGTTGAAATCCAAGACTGACAAGCCTCCTCAGAGTACCACATGCAAAGATTTGAAGAAGAACTTGAATTGTTATACTGGAGCAGTGAGGATAAGAACAAGCTCTTGCAAATATACTGCTCATCTAGTCGCCAACAATTCTACAGTTTTGACGTCTGAAATAAAAACTTGTAGAAAAATAGAGTCATTATTGAAAGATGAATCAATATGCTGGATGTTACGCCAGGACTTACCCTGGAGTAAATGGAGCAACATATCAATCCTCTACATGACCAAATACATTGTCTGATAAGCAAGTTGAGCAGAGCGATGTAAGAACTGAAATTACTGAATCTGAAGCTTCTAGAGTACATGTTGTTACTTTATTGAAAAACACTATCTTTAATCCTACATTCAAGGACAAGTATATACATGGCAAAGGGAGTATTGCATCTTTCCTCTATGTATATAAAGCTGCGATGAAAGGTTCAATAGATTTATCAAAAGATTAAGCATATTTTATATTGTTTAAATCTTATGGCACAAGAGGCTATGGTGCCTCATAGAGATGACTTGCATACCTGGAGAGAAGTGAAAGAAGCTCTTGTCAAAGAATTTGGGTCGGCAGAGCCTGAATATGGAGAAATATGCCTCCATGAGAATTGCTTTGCACCAGAATGAAACCTTTACCAAATTTTTGAACGTTTTTCTATAGGAGTCCAAGCGTTGTTAACCTCAAAGATGCTGACTTTATGACTTTGGATGATTCCTTAGATGTTGTTGTAGCTGGTTTACATAGTAACCCTTGCATAGCCATGCACGTCACCTCTGTTAAACAACACTTAATTCTGTATTAGAGATTAAATAAGCTTTACTTGATGTAGTTGACATACACAAGCCAGAGCCCTCACGAAAGGTCTCCACAAAAGCTAGAGCTTATACCATGAAAGAAAAGCTTAAGAAGGAGGAAAAGCCAAGATACAACTACTTCAAGAAGAAAAACTATACTGAGGATATGTGTTTCAATAAAAACCCTGCCCTTGCTGACCAGGGAATGGAAGGTCGTTTTAGGGTCAGGTACCTCTAGCTGATCAACCCAAAGTACTTGAAAGTAAAAAATTGCCAATTACTCACCTCTATTGCATTGAAAATGAACCTGATGATGACCCTGAAGGGGGTCATGAGAATAGAGTTTATCTGTTTAGGATTACCTGATAAGCTTGCCATTCCTAATTATTTGCTAAAAATATAGATGACACTCAGGTTCCTTTAGGCACCTAACTCATTCAAATTATTAGGTGTCCTCAAATAATTGTTACAATTAGCGATACGAATCAATACCTTACCCTGTTGATCTGACCCATTGAGAGCATCCACAGTCTAATATAAAATAAGAAGAAGTAACTGGGACTGCACAAAAGCTCAATGCAAAATTCCGCCTCAAGGAGGTGTTAGCCCTTCCACCAAAGTTTGGAGAAACCATCATTAAGGTGGAAGTGGTAGTTTAAAACATCTGATTTATGACTATCTTAGATATGAGATAATATATTAACATTGTGTCGTCCCACTTCATCAAAAATATCAAGCTCGCTCCAGACCTTTCAACACTCAAGTGTACAGTAACGCTGGTCCAAACAACACCAAGGCGATAGTGCTTACTCAAAGACTTCAATTCAAGTTGACAAATTAGTATTTTCAGCTCCCGCCATTGCCCTTGACAACAATCAATATGATATTCTCATTGGTACGCAAATTATCATCAAATATGAAAGATATATAAATCTAAAAGAACAATATCTATAACTCATTAACTATTAGATCACATTGTCTTGCATAATAAAGATTCCATCAAGAAGGACTACTCTTTTCTAGTTGATTACCCTGTTACCACTTTACCTTTGCAATATTCTACCTCTGGAAGAAACATGAAAAGCTACCAGACTAAGTAGATGCAGCAGAGGACATAAACTTTTATGCCACCAAGAAGTTTAAAATTAAACCAGGAGAGCAAAGAGTGGTATCTACCAACATAGCCCCTGCATATGACCCCAAACTACTTGCTACATATCACTAGTGCCAATTGAGTAAGTAGTTTTGAACTAAGAATTTTTCCAGGAATTATCGATCCAGCTTATCAGAGGCCTATTGAGTTATTACTTGGGAAAAATAACAATTACATCCTAGTTAATAAGCATTAAGAGTTCTGGAAAGGTCAACTATTTCCCATTGATGAAATTGACAAGGTACACTTACTGATACTCACCTTGATTTTGGCCTACCTGAAGACAATTAATCTGCAAAAGTCCTCAAGTACAGATATCTGATAAGTTAATTCAGGTGGAACTTGAGAAAGTGCATCAACTACTTGAAGATTATCATGATGCTTCCACGTCAGATGTCGACTATGGTCATATGAAATACTGGACGCATAGTATTGACGTAGAATTCAACACCTATCAGATCAAAGCCATATAGGAAGTCAAAGGTAGAGGAGCAATACATGAAGACTAAGCTCAAGAATTTGTGATTCTGGCTTACTTGTGCCCTCCAAAATTCCATGATCATCCCCACTGTTACTCATAAAGAAGAAGAACGGTGATCACAGAATAGTGATAAACTACTGTGAAGCTAAACAGACTCTTTAAGAAGGACAGTTATCTGATTACAAGGATTATTGATGACTTGGCTTGACTTTCAGGCTTGAATCTCATCTACACAATGGACCTCGCCAGCAGTTATTGGCAGATGGATCTATTTCAGAAGACCAAGAGAATAGCGCTTTTATATGCACGGAAGGATTATTATAGCCTAACCAGCTCCCACAGGGATTGTGCAATGCTCTCACCTTGTTCCAACGGGCGTTGGATCACATCATGCAAGATTCTAAACTCAGCTGTGTAAATGTTTTCCCAGAGGAAAAATGGTGTTTCTAAACCTTTATCAATCATCTAGACCACCTCAAGTCAGTGTTTGAACGACTGAGAGAGAATCATATCAACTAAAACCTGCGAAGTGTACCTTTTTCCAGCAGGGCTTAGAATATCTAGGATATGTCAAATTATGGAAAAGGATTTATCCCCTGTATGATAAGGTCAAAGCAATCTCTAAGATGCCTGAGCCAAATAGACTTCAAGACATACAGGTATTCTTAAGAATGATGGGATATTACTATCAATTTATCCGCAACTTCGCTCAACTCACTGTACCTCTTGTCTGATTGCTTACCAAAAATGCCCCTTTTATAGGGGAAATAGAGCTACGTGTTACATTCAAGTTAATGAAGAGTTTGTTAAAAAGACGACCAGTCTTATGACATCCAGACAATGGGAAGCCATTCAACCTGTTAAATGATGCCTTCAACTTAGATGTAGGTACTATTCTTTCTCAACTATATGAAAAACAGCATTGACCACCCGGTGTCATATATTAGAAAAACACTTTTCCAAAGCTGAGTGAAATTATAGCTTCACAGAGAAAGAGTGCTTAGCTGTTCTCCTGACAGTGAAACTTTTCCAGCTCTTCTTGTACGGTATAAACTTTACAGCTGTGAAACACAACGCCTCCCTAAAGTGACTGCAAAATATAAAAGATTTGACAGGTAGACTAGACAGATGGGCTCTCAAGCTTCAGCACTATGACATGAATATTACTCACTGAGCTGAAACAAAACACTAAATGTAGATGGACTGACTCGACTTCCCCTTATATCTTGACAATTGCGAAGCTAAACAGTTACAAGACCTACTCATGAAGTTTAGACTCTTGGGAGGACGAAGATGTACCAGTTCAGAAGATGCTTAGATGTCACGCTCAAAATACAAAGGTTCTTAACGGAATACTTTAAAAGTAAGTTGGAATCACTAGATACCTTACTTGCGATCTTCTGAACAAATACCAGTTATAATGGAAGCTAAAAATACTTTATGCCATGAAAGATCCAGGAAACTTATGAATTAATCAAGGATTGCTACTATTGGGAAGGAATAATGGATACTGTAGTGGAAGCCTGAGATGCTTGCATCACTTGTAAAAAACAGAAGCCGCATAAGGCCGAGTACAAGTACCAGCCCATGACCCCTTAGCAGACGTTTCTTATCATCAGTTTAGACGTTGTAAGTCCACTACCTGAGTCCACAGGAGGAAATCAATATATTGTAGTAAGGATTGATCATTTCATGAAGTGGATTGAAGCAATTGCCATTCCCTCACAAAGTGCTAAAACTGCTAACTTTTTATATTAAAACATATTTACTAGGTATGGCTGCCCACAGGTTTTACTAAGCGGTAAAGGGAAATTTTATATCAAGAGTTGTGAGGATCTTAGCTTTAAGAATGGGATTTCAACAATATTTTCAGCGCCCTACACCCATTTACTAATGGGAATGTAGAAAGAGAAGATGGGACATTGGTTCCAATACTGCGCAAGATGGCCACTACTGATCCACTACAGTGGGATTAATACCTTCCAAGTGCATTGATGGCTTATAGGATAAGTCTCTATTGAATTAAAAAATGTCTCCAATAAAGGCCTTATATTGAAGAGAACCTTAATCCAAGCTTTATTAGCTTGAGAAGTTACTAGTGATAATAATGAAGAGCCTTAGAAAGCGCTAGAAGATTATCCCATAAGATAATTGAACATCAGTCAGAGACAATGACAAATATGGCCAAGAAGGTTACAAGGGAATGTCAAGCAGCAAATGCAACTTGCCAAACTTTACCCGCCTTTGAGATTTCAAAATTTTAGTCTTATATTTTATCACAATCAAATGGCGCCTCATGGAGGAAAATTAGATTCCATCTGGGATGGGCCATATGCTATCACTTACAAGCGTGGAGATGAATACTCAATCAATCCTTTTGAAACTGGTTTACCAATCAACTGTATTAATAGCTGATTCTTGCATTGGTATTCACCCACCAATTTTTGAAGGGGGTGATGCAAGATATAATGACATTTGACATGATGGAAAATATTGAGTATTTAACTTCCTCAGCTAAATCGAAATCTAGACCCAAGAAGGGGTTAGATCCATTACCTCAATAAATTACCCAGAGAAATTGATAGTCAGCACAGCTCTAGTAAACTCTAGTAAAACTCTAACAAACCAATAAAAGCCTAAAATACCCCAAGATGAAATCCTAACTCATCAAAATGATGGATTAACTGAAGGTCAGGTGACAACTACTTGTATAGGAACTCAAGGCCACAAATTAAGAAAACCCAAAGAAGGGTAGGAAATATGCTGCTGAATGATTAGCCTAAGTGAACACACAGCTTTATATGACTTGGATATTTAACTCACCATTTTTGCCCTATCAAAATTATGATACAAAGGCACTATTACATCCAGAATATATTATCTGACCAAGAGACTCCCTTCTGGATTTCCACCTCTGTTATCTTTAATAGGCCTTTTCCTTTTGAGGTTTATATTGCTAATTGCAACATATATAAAATCCCTGATTTAAAGTATAATAAATTTACGTCATTATTTCTATATCTCGCTTTGGTATTTGACTTCAACAAGTCTATTTTGGAGTGTTTACCATAGGACGGATACTCTACCTGACAAGTCATAAGTGGTGACTTGGCACCTTTTTGAAATAAAATTTAATTGTTGGTCAATTTAGTCAGCCTCAAGTATTGACCGTTGCTTCTTAGGCATAGCACCATCAGGCTCAAAAACGGAAGCCCTACAATCCTTTTTTGTTATGTTTTTAATTCATGGTTTCTATAGCATCCAAATTGGTCTAATTCTTCTATTTAATATTAACACTGGGGATGACCATTATTCTGAATAGTTTCAGATTCCTTGTTTCAATGACTCTTTAATTTCTTTGGTAACTACTTCTTTAATGATGGATGAATGGTGGATTGTCTGCAAGTGGATGAGACTTTGATCTCTTATGTCAATGTGGTAATTGACATCGCGGGTGCATCCAAAATTATTGTCATTGTTGGCAAAAATTCCGCAATATTTATCAAAAAGTAATAGAGATTGATTCTTTTTATCTTTTGGCAATTTTTTAACTCTCTCTTGCAACCAATAGAAAGATCCCAGTAAGACAGCCTCTGAGAAGTTCAAACTCTTCTTGTTATCAAAACTCATTGCCGCCTCTAAATTTATTGATGGGAACCAGGTGTAATTAGGCTACCACCCAATGCCTTTATCACCATCATAGGCTATTTCTAAAAAGTTGTATAACAAGGCTTTTATCTCTTAAGTTTGGTGATATCTGGAAGGATCTACATGAGGCTCCACCTGAGCGTTGGTGTGGTGCAATAACTTTGACATTTAGTACTTATTGTCTCATTTTACAATTCAGTGTTTACAATAAACCTGATGTTCAGAGGGTACCAAGACACTTTGACTAAAGAGTAGGTGTAGACTTTTGTATCATAGATTTCATTAGTAAGAGCTCAGGATCTTTCTTAGTCATTGGTAATAGATAGATACTACATCTAAACTTGAAAAATTTACTTCTAATTTAGATATACAATCCCTTGGTAGGCCACCCAATGTAAAATAAACTATGGTATTTTCTAGACCAATATTTTGAGCGTTTTATATGCCATATTGACCATGGCGTCAAAGTGCCACATGAACGTCGTACATATCAATTAAGGATGTTGATATGGTAACATAATTGTGGGTGCGACTATAGTGATTGATTAAAAATGAAGAGACAGTAAACTGTAAGATGCTTCAAATACAGTGCACTCTGGCCCAGTAGTTCCATATTTTTCACGATGCTTGTCATCTGGTCCTAGCAACAGCTTGTTCAACATTCTTGTAGACACCTTATAAGCTAGTGCTCTAGTGTCTAGGATAACTCAAACTTTGATTTTTGCCACAAACATGTCGCAGTAACTATCTTTATAATAAGAAATCAGTGGTTGTTTACTAAGTGTACGTTTAGAGAATCATTCTTGTCCAAGAAGCGCTTAATATCACTTCAAATTAGAGGGAATTCTTAGTATACTATATCTCCTGGAATGTCACATTTACTAAAAGATGGTACATCAGCGGTAAATGGGGGTACTTTGGCGCTGTCTTGCTCTACTATCTGATACATGTATTGCTTCTCAATTTTTTATGACTTTTCTGGGTCTCCATTTCATTGCCTTGTGCTCAAGTTACCACATTTACATCATCAGCGGTTTTTGATACAGCAGATCATTGGAGGATGTCCTAAGTTCATTGCAGAAAATCTTTTTCTCTTGGGTGAAACTATCATGATATTGCTAGTGGAAGTAGTGAAACCTTATCTACTCCGCCCAAACTTCTCTCAGATTGTGCTGGGGTGGCTGCACCACATGTACTAATTTTCTGATAGGGAATTCATTGTGTATTGCCCTTATATTAAGTTATATAAATTATCAGGGAAAATCACGCCTTCAGTAGTCATTTGTATCTCCCACATTGGGGTCTTTTGTGATATGTATGTGGGTAAACTGGAAACTTTTGACTCTGGATGCGCAGTAGGGACAATATGCGGATTTTATTTCATTTTTAAAGGTCAAAATGTGGCGAAAAATTGGATTATAATTTGCTTATTTTAAGTAAGGACATGTTTCTTTGAAAAAACGTCACCATCACATCAAGGATCTTGCAACGAGGTTTTACCAATGAAGTCATTGCTATTCCAGCACCCATTTAAAAATAATACTGCAAATGCTAATCATGAGCTTTATGAGTAACCAGATGGTGAAATTAGTAGGGTCTAATTCAACTAAAAATAATGGTAAGGAAATCAGCCTTTAGTGTGTTATCTTCTTCAAATCTTCAAAGAGTCTCTTAATGTCTGTTTAACCTCCTGATAAATAACTGAGCTCTTATATAAGTAAAATGTAACTTTATCTTTGCTCTCAATGTCTAATTATATGTTAATAGTTCTCATTAAGCCGATCTGAGGCCCTTTATAATTTGAACTCAAAAAATTTAAAGAATTTTTACATATTTTCATCTCTGCTGAGGGTGGATATCATATCAACGTGAAAGTTTTCATCACCTCCAAGCTACAGGGTCTGAGCATAAAATGGTGTGCTTAGAACTTTTAATAATTTGTGCTGGGCTGAGCACCACTGTTAAAATTTTGACGGATTCTTGGAGATATGCTGAAGGGGCCTTGCACAGGGTTCAGCTCACGTAGCAATAGGACTGATGATATGACAATTGTCATCCTAAAAACAAAGTAATAAACTTTAATAAAGATGGAGCAATTGCCATGAAAACACTCTTTTAATTAATACAATAAATACAGCAGATCTTTGTTGTTCCGCTCGCTCTGAGTTACTAACAATCCCCACTTTCAATAATCTCATTTCAATTATATCTCAGTGACTTCAGCCATTACCATTTCCATGTCTTAGCTGTTTGTTCTGCCATAAATCATTGGTTCTGGTAAATATTCATTCATAAATTTCATGAGCATCTAATTATAGATGATTTACCAACTTTATGCCATACATCATCATCTCCTAATCATCTCATTTGGAAGCGATCCAATAACCATCTATTCCAGACCAATATCACCTCAACTCAAATTGCTCAAAATAATTGTAACTCATATCATAATTGGAAGATTCTACCCATTCCACCGTAATGACTTAGGGCCTATCATCAAGTCATCTCAGAATCACAACAGGAGTAAATTTGGAAGAATTAGCACTTAGTTCCCCTGCGTTTCCACGTTCTGCTGTGGCATATTATGCCTAAAGGTAAGATGATGTGTAGAATCCCCTAAGGGGAGATAAATTTTTCATATACTGATTTATTGCAACCAGCATAATTATTTTCTCACTTTCTTTTTTATACTATTTTTTAAATATCTCAATCTTTACTCTAATAGAATAATATTTTCCATGAATAAACTCTTCTTATCTCACTAATTTTGTGGCAAAAACTTTGCAATAAATTTTATATCTAATCTTCTCTCTACACCTATTTTGTTCAGACACCTAATATAAGAGGTTATACTTTCAATTAAACTTTAAAACTGATGTGAATTTAATGGTTGCTTCATTCAACATTCTATAGGAAATTAAGTTTCATCTTAGTTCATGGTTAGCTTGAAAAAAACGTTGATGTCAATTGTATTTCTAACATACTCTATAGCCTTAGAGAATTGTAGACAAGGGTCTAGCTTGTCTTGATCTCTTGTGTGGACTCTATAAAAGCCAAGAAGTCCTTAAGTTGCAAATTTAACTATCAGTGAAGAAGGGGTTCATAGTCACCATCTTTATATGATGTGCATCTTTTGGAAGAATTTGTCAAGTTTAGCTGCTGCTCTTCCTCTAAACTTATAGAGCGGGAGTAAAATATTAGAAGTTCGAGCTTATAGATGTAATAAAGCTGAATCAATTATAACCACCCAACTAGTTAATCTCACGTATGAATATTTTTGTAGTAGCACAAAGAGTGTTGAATTTCTATATCGTTTGAGGGGCAGATCTCTGAGTTATGAGTTCATCCACAACTTGTTGAAGTCTAAACTTAACTGGGGAACAAGTTAATCCACACACCCATGTGTTTCTTATATGCAGTCTTCAGTCTGAAGTACTACAATAGGAACTTTAAGCTTTGTCATGTCACTCTAGGAAAAGGCAGATGTCATCAAGCTTAATTTAGTAAAACTCACTATGTATCTAATTCAATAAAGCTATGGGCCAGCTTTTTATAGTTGGTGGATGTAAGTTGACAGTATGTGACTAGATGCTCCAGCATATACTGCTACTAATTAAGTCTTCTAATGAGTCCAATTGAGGTTATTTTAAGGTAGGACATATTAAAGATTATAGAGTTGATCTTCATAACGTTGGAAAAAACATACCATAAAACTTTCTTTAGGTTTTCTAGATACAAGCAGTACCCTATAAAAAGCCATTCCACTATGTGTATAAGTTGCTTAAGAGTAACATTAATTCTTCTACCTTGCGTGTTTATAATTATGGATATTCCGCAAATTGTCTTTATTGACTTTCTTACTGTCCAGAAGGTGTTTCTATTTTAAAGTAGGAAGTTCCTTGTCTGACGTTTTCAGGGACTCTCCAGCATACTTTGCCTTGAAGCCCACCATATCTCTACTGAGATTCTGCAAAGAACTGTTGTTAGAGAGGGAATGACTGGACATGATTTTAATTATACAAACAAGTAGTTGATATGGCGAAATAGAGGGGCCCCTATAGTGAGCATCACCTTAATAGAATCTGGTAGTTTCTTACTTAAGTAAGGTATCAGGAAAATAGTAGCACAAGGTTCATGCACACTGTATATAATGGGAAAGCAATATGAAAATTTTTTTGTCTAAAAACAACAAAATCACAAATGCAGAGAGTAACGATAATAAAGGGATATCTACTATATTTCAGAATCAAAATAAATTTACCTGTAAATCCTAACTGAAAATCTCTATTTTAAGACACTAAGTATTATTCTCTATAATATTCAATATCACTAAACTCTCATTGATATCTACAATGATGATAGCATACTAGCATCATACTAGCAGATTTTATACTTTCTAAATAGACTCAAACCCAGGCCACCTAGCCAATAACCATAGGCCTCTTGGGCCTGTATTTTTCTTAGTACGGCTGGGATTTTAATCTCTGGAATAATTAACCATCAATCTTAAAATTGGTCATGGTAGATTGGTAAGGTAACATGTGACAAGTCCTTCATAATTCAGAATCTGATGCACCAGATTACTCAGGTACCATTTGAGCTACCTATCAGAGCTCCAATGCTTCTTGCAGATTATCTCACTATATAAGTCCCAGTTGGTAATTTTTTCTTAAAGGTCCATGCCATAACGAGGAGGATATATCCAAATGTCCAATTGAGTTCAGGGCAACAAAAGGCTAAGGCGACGGATAAGTTTAAGGTTTACTTTTGATAAAAGTCTCCACTCAGGGGGAAAATCCTTGAATGTAGTATCCTATTTATTTCTTCACTAATAAGATAGAGTCAGGCCAAAAGTATATTAGAAAAGGTTTTCTTCACCATTATAATAGTGGCAAGCCAAAAACAAACGGCTAAAAAGAGTATGTTGATTTTAAATTAAGCATTTTATTATAGAAACTTATCATACTAACTTTTTTAGTACTAGATGGTCCCAACTTATCATACTAATCATAGTATTTTTAGGCTAAAAGTGATTTTCAGAGAAATAATTAAGTATAAAATATTAGATTATTCCAATAGTCATATATACAATCTATTTTCCTAACAATATTTTAAGGAATCAAATGCCAGTACTTTGAGGGAAATTTACCAAGCGCATCCAAGCCAAGATCTATACTAATTTACAATTGGGGATTATGTGACATTCTGGTTACTTTTTTCAAATAGTAGTTGGTAGCCTTTTTAGATCATGTTTAGACCCCAATATCAGGAGGAATAAATAAAGTTAATCAAGTATTATCCCCAACAGAAGTTTGAACCATATTTTAAATTGATTTTGAATCCTGACACAAATTTAGTTATAAATATATATTTGAGCTGAAATACTGACAGTCCACATGATAAATTAGGCCTATCCAGTCAAAAACCAAAGTTTTGACATACGCCATGGGATTATCCACATGTTGATAGTCATGTTATGATAAAGTATAGGTTAGTGCTATATTGCTGGCAACAATGAAAGAAATGAATGGCTGGCCAATTTTGGGGTGGATGAGGATCAGTTTAAAAATTCAGTCCAAAGTAGGCCAAAAGCTTGATCATACTCTGTATCCCTCTAAAAGGAAAACTTTGTTATAATGATGTATAATGGGTTCAGCCATGTTGAATACCCTTAAGAAGTTTATATTAATACCCACCATTTAAAGAAACACTTAATTAATTTATAGAATATAAGGGGAGTCATTCATATCTATTGTCATTACTTTACCTTTATATAGTTGTATTTTTTGTTTTGTGACCTTATGTCTAAGGAACTCCATATAATGGTGGAAG
>JAKSZP010007493.1:0-20465 GCA_022478985.1 Massospora cicadina
GTTGATTATAATTTGGCTGAAGAAGAGGAGCAGAGCTATAGTAAGGCCGTGGATTATTAAATGAAGATGGAGGCAGCCGATAGTATTCTCTAGAATAAGAGGGTGCTGGGGCAGTGGTAGTCTTTTTTTTAGTACTAGATGGTCCCAAGGGCAGTGGTAGTCTTACAATCCAAATTTAGCGGCAAAAAGTTAGGGGATACCTGACGTAGAAACTGTACAATTTTAAGCAGAGGTACGTCATCATCCAGAAGCAGCAAAATAACATTAGAAAGTTCATGATATGGCTTCACCACGGCGGACATGGCAATGCACACATCAGCTTCTGCTAAGTACCTGGCTCCAATCAGTACATGGGCTTCTGTGGTGAAACAATCAGCGAACTCAATGAGAGTCTCATTTTGACAGAACCCAATTGTTAAAAATTCCACTTTTTGTTGTGACATTTTTGAGTTTCCCCCAAACAAGCAGAGCACGGTGTCCTTTACATACTTATAGGAGATGGAACTACTGGGAAGATAACAGGTGACCTTATCAGTACTTCTTACGTCCAGGGTAGATATTAACAGCTTAGCCTTTCATTTATCAGAGGCTCCTTCCACGGCAAACTCAAATCGTTTGAAGAACTCATGGATGTTCCCATTGCGGTCAAACAGGGGTATCTTTTCAATATTAATTTCCTCTTTTTGTTCACAGATGTTAGGTCCGCACTGAGGAACAGAATAAGACCTGAAAGTGGACTCACGATGAGGAGCAGGATTAGCAGAAGTGGGGATATTCGTTGCTTCAGGGGTAGCATGACCGTCAGTTGTAGGTGGTACAGCTATTACTGGAGGTAAGTGGTGTTCTGACTCATATGAAAATCTGGTGCTATTATCATGAGGGTCATAGCTATTACCAGCGCTGTTTTCTCCTACATAAGATGCTTCTTCTTGATAGGCATCATTCTCTCATCATGACAACTGAGAAGGAGAAGAGAATTTTTGTTCTGCATATTGCAACCACTGTGTGGCATCATTTAGTCATTCAGTCAGTTCTTCTTTTGTTGTCCCAAGATTCTTATTTGACTAAACGTACTATCAAGTTGATGTATGACCACGTTATGTTCTCAAAGGAGTTCAGCTTGGTTTTTGATTACCGCATCCAAGGTAACTTTGAATTACTCATATGAAGTGGATATGGAGTTTTGGGAGGACTCCCCAATGACATGACTTGGGTAAGGCATAATTGTCACTTGGAGTTCCGGAGTGTTGGGTGGTTGATCAATGGGCCCCCTGTAGTGAGCACTACTGTTGTAATTTTAGATTTTAAATTTTATTTGAGGTGGGCTGACCTGGGGATGATACCGCACCGATTAAGGAAGTGAAGAAAATGAGAAAGGAGGATAAAACCTGGAAAACCTCCATGCGCGGCGTATGATAGGCCAGGAACTCCATGGACCACCTTTGCTATTCGCTATCTCGGTTTGGGGCATTGGCGCGTAAAACCAACACAGTCAAAATCGTCCCCTACCCAAAGTCCATTACTGGGATCAAACTCGGGAGGCAGTGGTAGAGGGTCCATACTCTACCACTGGGGTATCCTCCCTCACTGTTGTAATTTTAAACAGTATCAATAGGATCCATTGGGCTATTTGCACAGGTCAAGACCTCTGAGAAATGGATGGATGATGTGGAGATTGTTGGTCCTTTGGACACACTTGATAATATATTAAAAATAGGAGCAATTGCTCTGACCAATTTTATTTATTTATTTTTATATATACAGTGTCCTCGCTGTTTTGTCTCGTCTGCCTATTAAAAACCTACCTCTCTCAATCGCCTATTTCACTTATTTACATCAGCTGCAGGCGATACTACTTCTCATTGCTTGTGTTATTCTATTCCACTTATTTCCTTGAATTTTGGCTTATTATTCTTAATCCGCTGTCACCCTATCTGTAGGCGATTTACTTCATATTTGTCAAACATCAACATCGCCTTATCGCCTTGTTGCCTAATATAGAGGTGAACCAATAAACTCATTATGTCCAAAAATACTCGTTATATCCCAATATTACCTCATCTCAAGGCAATCGAATATTTTTAACTGATGCTGTGTTTGGAAGTTTCTGCCCAGATGTCCCAAGACTATCGTCCATTCATATCAAAATCGTGACAGGGATACTGCTGCTTATGCTCTTTACTTTGATGGCCAAGTTCTTCAAAGTTGGTCCACGAAACTTCCAGCCTCACCTGGGTTTTACTGTTTGTTCAATTTTAGCTTCTGAGAAGCATATAGTCATTGCTTGTAGGATGCAATCTGCTCCCTGCATTACTATCTCTTCTCCAGAGCTTTTCATTGGTATCTTCTGCTGATGGCATTGATAGGGGGCATGATTCTCCAACCCCCATCAAGCATCCCTTCTTCATTGCTGGCCCATATGTCCAGTGTTCTTGATGAAGCCCATTGTCAGGTGCTCAGAACTAATCTTTCGGCTTTGGTACCATATTGAGATTACTCAGGGTTATTTGCTGATTGTCTCTTATTATACTGTTGCTTTCCTCCTGCCCTGGGGTTTCACAATTGGCTTCTTCTGACATCTAAATTTCCCTTCCCCTAGTCACTTTCTCTCAGGGCTCTGCATCCATTCAAAGGATGTGGTTTTGTGTAGGTATAACCCCCTGCTAGCATCCAATCTCATATCAATTTTGATGGGCTGTTCATTCCTACTGCGATCCATCCTATCTCCCCCAAGAGGCAACATAGGTGGAATCATCCACATACTGAGGACAACTAATAAAAAAATTATCAAATTATATCAACTTTTTCTCTGTGTGGTTTATAATTTTTTTCTCAATATATTTTATCAATTTTTTATCTGTATTCTTCTTTTTTCTATGGGATTTGACCTTGTTTCAGTTCAGCAGCCATTTTTTTATTTTTCCCCCCAAACTGAGTCCTGGTTACTTGAACTGCCAGTTTTCTATGGTTCAGAGGTCCTTTTTTCGGACTTAACCATCTATATTGGTTCAGAGTCCTTTTTTTGGAATTGAACTAATCATCAAGACATGACCAACTTGATGCTCCATTGGTCCTTTGGGAGCTCTTTTATTTTTTTCATCAATACATCACTTTAGATACTTAGCATGGACTCGATTCACAACTCTTCCATCCAAGAGATTCTTGATGGAGTAAGCATCAGTTGCCATCTTGACAATCACTTCAAACGTACCCAACCACAGTGCATCTAGTTTGTTTCTTCAACCAAAACCATGCATATTGCAATAGGCAACTCTTTCCCCTATTTGGTATTCTGCTAAGGCTGGTCAGTTCTTGTCATCCATTAATTTCGCTTGTGTCCTTTTTTAAAGGCTGTATTAAGCTTGCAAATTGCATATCAGTCAGGATATTCATCAGTCAGTTCAGGTATTGCTTGGTACTCATCCCTGACGTAGGTTTCACCATTGAATATAAAATCGGCGGCAACGCGGCCTTTCTCCTGTATAACAAATTAAACGGCGACTTTCCCATCGCTGTATGATGAATAATATTGTATACAAACGTCACTGAACTAAGGTACATTACCCACATGGAAGTTCTCCCTGCAACTAGCTTCCTCAGCATTGTGGTCAGCGTTCCATTCGCCCATTCTACCAGTACGTTCATCTCCAGCTGTTAAGGTACTGACATGACTCCTCTGATCCCCATTATCATTTAATCTTGGGACTACATGAGACATGAATTTGGTCCCATTGTCACTCAGCAGGACCTGCGGACATCCATGCAAGTATACTACTTGATCCAGGATGAACCTCGCGGTACTGGTAGCATCTACTCTCATTAGGGCCTTCATCTCAACCCATCTCGTCAAATGGTCAATAACAACTATAATGTAATTGACTTCCCCCGTGCTCATTGTCAGCGGTCCCATCACATTGATGGACACCATGTGTCAGGAAAATCCAGGGTGGACCAGTCAGTATCTAATTGTATTCTTATGTGGTTTGTGCAGCTGGCACTCCACTCAACAAGCTAGATAATCCGTGACATCATTGTTGATAGATTCCCAGTAATAGTACTGGCAAATATGGCCAGTTGTTTCCTCAGGACTCCATGCCTGACAACCTTGTGAGCTGCTTGCACTATAGCTGCTCTTTCCGATGGTTTTAGGAAGAATAACTGCTTCCCATTGATCATCTTGAATACTTGTCCATTCATGGTCTCAGTGTTTTCCATCGCTTTTCAAAGCGCACCTTGGATTTCTTGGGGCTCATCCCCAAATTTATCCGTCGACCATTCCCTGGAATAGCTCATCCATCTGCAGGTATACCATCTGGACCATTGGTAACCACAATATAAAATCTGCGTTCTGGTGAGAAGCCCCCACTTGGTGAGCAATCTCATAATCATAGGCCTGGAACTTAAGTGCCCACTGGGCCAATCATCCTTCTGGCTCTCTCAAATTGTGTAGCCAACGCAGTGAAGAGTGGTCCATTACCACCTTAAAGTTTGTTCCATGGATGTACACCTGGAACTGCTTTCATGCATAAATGACCGCAAGGAATTACCACTCAGTCATGGTGTAGTTCCTCTCAGTGGCTGAGAGTGTCCGGCTCACATATCCACCAGACATTCGTCCCCAAGCCTGTCTACTTGGCTCAGTATGGCGCCAATTGCCGTCAACAAAGCATCAGTTTGAATAATAAACTCCCAATCGAAATTTGGATATCTCAGAATTGGCGAATCTATTAGATACCAGCATAACTCATTGAAGGAGTCCTGAGCCTCTTCACTTTATACTAATCCTTTTTTTGGATCCTTCAATAAATTAAAAATAATGGCTCAGCTATTCAGGCGAAGTCCCAAATAGATCTTCTAATAGATTGATACTCTCAGCACTCATGCTGGCAATCTCATTTCGCCCTGATCTGCAGATTTTCCCCAGTATTGACCTTGTGAATTACATCATTTGTGCATCCCAAATCATGGTCGTTTTTGGGAAAATAATTTCCAATACTTTTCAACAATTTAAGCACCTCATCTTACTGGCCTTCCAACAGATCAGCAAGCTGCTCTTGATCAACTAATAGGTTGATGTTCTCAGTTACCCCAGCTAACAATTTCATCTCATATTTAACCAAGGTAAGCTGACCAGGGGACGGACATTACCATACTAAAAACTAAATCATAATAAAAATAACGATTCAAACAAAATGCCATAAAGTATGGATCGATTGAATTGTACTTAACAAAATATCCAACCAGGTGGGCAGCGAATACTGCTATCCCTCCATGGTGGATGGGGAGGGGGGATTGGGGGGCTCATCTTTGTCCGCATCCATCTCATTCCAGAGTAGGGTGCATGTTAAGGCAGATAGTAAGGGTGTGGGGGCATCAGTTGCATGGTGTTTGATATCCTTGATGACTGGAACATCCGAATAGTTGTCACCCATCATTATACCAACGATGTATTTGCCCAAAGCTTCTTCAGCTTTGAGGCAGGCGTCTGGGAATTTAATGAACATGGCAATATTGGTTCAGGTTATTTTTGCTTTCAGATTCCGTGCTACTGTTACCACATTCTGAATGGCTTCAGTAACGTTTTTGTGCAAGGTTTTCATGTTGATCTTACTTTGTGTAGTAAGACTGTTGGGGATGATGGGAGGTGTAATTCCTCCTGCAAGAGCAGCCACAGATTTGGCAGCTGCTTTGTGAAGCGGATGGCAATCTGGTGTGGCGGCTGCTTCTACTGAAAGCTGGTGGTCACTGTAGAAGGTTTGGCGTTAGGTTGTGAGACATATTTTTGAGGTGGGAATTTTACATCCCATTCTGCATTACAGAGACGCTCAAGTTGCAGCATTGGTTCTTCAATGATGTTACCTGATTCGTCAATTTTATCCAATAATTCCCATGAATTTTGGTTGAATTGGATTGGGGAATCAGCATATGTTTGAGGTTTGTTTGATTCATTTACAGATGCATGGGATTAAAATGGGATACAATCTGATGTTTTGTTGGATAAATTATTTATGGCATTGGGGCAAGGTGGATGCTGATTGGTGGCTGTAGGTGCAGCTGCAGCATCAGGCATTGGAGGAGGGGAAGGTAGGATTGTACCCCATGTCAGAGTTGGCGCAGGGTGGGCGGCAGATTGGTGGGCATTGGGCAAACTTTTGGCGTCAGTGGAAGTTTCTGAGTTTGGGCATTTACATTTTGAGTGGTCTAACTTGAAACAGGATGGAAAAATTGTCTGTACGCCCTCAACATGGGCCCAGAATGGATGGTCAGGGGCAGATGGGATGGTGGCACGAGGGGGAATTGCTAATGAAATTTTTTTAAATTCAGGGCTGATTGTGGCATATGCCTGAGGCCCGACGAGGCGTGTGGCCCCATTTGGGACCACAAATTGTAAGATGGGGTTGGCGCCGTAGGCTGCCAATACTTCCATCAGCTTTTGGTGGAGCACTTTGGGGGGAGGTGGGTGGGCAAAACAGCAAACTGTACCACCAAGGTGGTAACTGTTGGGAGCTGGGTCTGAGTTGTTAAGAGAGGAATATTATTGAAATTTAATGGCACTGTTGCTGCAGTGGCTTCATTGGCTTCACAGGGAAAGCTGATATCAAAATACCCCTTATAGGGGTGGAAGTCTATAAAACAGGATGGTGTCTTTACCGCCTGAGCCATGTTGATAATGGCTTGGTTGTCGTAGGGGAAGGATTTCCCATATTTGACTCTAAGGCTGAAACACATGTTGCTCCAGGGGAGCACCAGGGGGCAGCAGGGCACCGCTTGGGTTTGGGTGAGTCGGGCATCAAGATCCTTGGAAGGAACATATCGTCTAAAGGGTTTGTAATGACTGAGCGAGCCAGTCTGAGCGCATTTTCCTGGTGGATGGAATATAGAGGGGGAGTTTCGCCGCTGCCCCACGCTGGGACAGTTGGCAGGGGATCCAACAACATTGGAGCAAGACTTTGGTGTGCAATTAAGTGTTTGTTCTAAGTTACCAAAATTAATTTGCTTGTAAAGTTACGCTGAGCAGAGAGAGAGTATAATTTCATCTCATTGAGAGTGGATACACTTTCATTTGGCTGTCAGGATTTCTCATCATTTCTTAGGTCCAGAACTCATAGACCATAAAATTGATATTTTAATATTTTATATTTTTTGTATTTTTCTTTTGCAATGGGACTTGCAACCTACAAAAAGGTTCAGAGGTCCTTCTTTTCCCCTTTATCCAAACTGGGTCCTAGGTACTTAAACCTACCAGTTATCACAGTTCAAAATCTTATCATCTTAAGATTAAACAACCATTTGGTTCAGTGGTCCTCTTCTAGGACTTGACCAAAATCTCAGGACATAACCATTCAATGGTTCAGAGGTCCACTGGGAAAATTGAAACTATTTTCTTTTAGGATCAACACTTCTGATTAGTATTGACCTTCTTCACTATACGACCAGCAGCGCTGTTTCTTCATGTATAGGCTATACTTGCCAACTTTTGGCAATACTCTTGAGTATATTAGGCCTTTGATATCGAATGGTATTTGTCCAACAGGTCCTAATTTCATCTCTTATTTTGGCAAGTGATGCTATGGACCCTCATATCTCATTAACCAAAAGTTCCGTCTGATTGTTCATATTATTTTTCTCCTGAAAACTATTTTTGGCATTCATAGACATCATTAATTACATAGGTCGGTATGGACTTGTTAGCTTCATCCAATTTCTCCTGAATTGATGAACTTGTCTCCAGTAACATCTGATCATTGGTTGAGCGTTATTGAGTCAAAAAATTTTCTCCACTATCCTGGATTAATCATTTCCTGTTTTGCCTTCATATCTTCATTGGTATGGCAATCCAATTCTCCAAATTGATTGCTTCTTATTTCATACAATGCCTCATCTAAACACTCTCTCCTCAGGACTATTTAAGGCGGATCCAATTTCAACATGAGTTGATCCTGCTGTTCCTTGGGACTATTTCCAGCGGGCCCAATTCAAACCCAAGTTGTCCCTGCTGATACTCTTCAAAGCAAAAAGATGTCCGGTGATTTTGGTTTCCTTGCAGCTCTAGATAGTTCCATATCTAGGCTGCAAGTCCTTTTCCCTGAACTTGAGTATCTTCATTTTGCTTCACTTGGAGCTCCACTGCTGAGCTGGATGAACGCCACTGAATGTGATCCTCTTCACGTTCTATATTTTTTACTTCCTTCAGTAACTTATTTTCCAAAATTGGAAACATTTTTCATAGGACATCATGTTCTAAATTTCTTAACTTAACTAGTCCCTGTAGTGAGCACCAATTTGTAAAAATTTACTTAAGTTGGGTTATTATCAGCAACAACCCTAGTAACATTTTTACTGCACAGGTTTGGTTTCCTCATGCACCTTGTAGTGTTGTATAATATAATGAATTATTTAACAATAATAGTATGGTGACTATTATTCATAGTTGAGTATAAATTATTATATTTTGGCCCAACTCTTGGCCAGTATTCCCTATTAAATACTCATGATGTTGTACTCGTAGGGACTTGTTCCCTTGCTCTTGTCCACCCAATCTTTGCTGAGATACTTTGGTGACAGTCTCTTCAGTCTAACACACAATCAGCAGCTATCCCCAATTGTGGCTCCTTCTCTAGATTCCCACTCGGATCTTTACTTTTTTTTCTCCAAGAGTCTTCCAATTATCTCACACAGTAATAATATACTTGAGAAAGAATACCACAATGGAAGCTGATGATAGTTTACTTCCTAAACTATATACCAAATGAATAACTTAGAACTATATAACACTGTTCTCATAATTACTCCTCTTTTCGTAATTACTCCTTTTTTATTATAGTGAATCCTAGGGGATTTATAATGAGGATTCGGTCATCTAACTCTCAGTTGATACCTCTTCAATGAAACAGCAGCCGTTGCCATTAAATCACCCATCCTTATCTTGGCAGTGATGGTCTTCCCCATCCTGGCTAGGATTATGCCATTGGACATCCTTGAGACCTAAAACAGAGAGAGTTGGAAAACGTGTCCCTATCATTTTCCTCTCAATCCAAATGAACCAACCATATTTGGCTAGTGACCTGCTTAGGTAATGGGACTTATTACCCATTATGTAAGGTCACTCACCAACTGATAGATTTTCTAGTTGCAGGTGGCATCACTCACCTTGCAACTTGCTATTCATTCCCAACCTTTCAATGATGAATCCTGACCAATCCCAATCAGTACACCTGATAGTTAATCACTATCAGATGCCCCTATTTCGTTGGCAACTCTGCCTAATGAGATCTTGAGTATTCATACAGATCAGTCTTCAATGGATATGACCAGGCGAATATCCCAAAATCTCCCAAACCATAGTTACTCCAAAACTTGGGCCAACCAATTTCCAATTCACTTCGCCTTAGGTAATTTTCCCCTAGCAATACCAGGTAATATAGCAGGCTGGGAATATGGGCATAAATCTTAAAACTGGGGATCCCCAAATGATGCAGGTGATATGTCAAGGAGTCAGCAGGTGCTGCTGGCCCTGTCACTTAAGGTGAAATGGCAAGGGTCGACCAGTCCTCACCTGGGTAAACTGCCAACTAGCAGAGCCCACTGTCTCCAGAAAATCGATTTTCTGACACCAGTTAACTGAGTAAATCCCTTGAAACAAGGCATTCCAAAAATAAAGCTAATTGCCTCGCCTTCTGAGATAGATTCTAAGATTTACACCCTTTCATCTCAGTTGAATAATCTCATGATGATGGCCCAGGACAGGCTCCCTAAACAACATGCATTGTCACAACTGCAACAAGCCCAGCCACCATTCTTTCCAGTGCTGAATGACATGTTTATATTGTTAAGTTGTCCAACTCGATGACCTTTTCCCAAACTTACCACTTCATTAAAATTAAGCAGCTACAAATCAACCTAAGCAATAAAACTAAGTGCAGCAACAATATTACCACTATGACACCCATACTATTTAAAAAACTTTACAGTACATTGAGGCTCTGACCCAGGAGCTCAACCAGAATCAGATCCATCTCTTAATGGAAGCTTATGCCACCAAAGAAAGGAAAAATGAAGAACAAAATACTCAACTTCATACTGCAGAACATGTTAAAAGTAAAAATTGATGTTCACCTGAATGCAGTAAAAGAAAATCAGCAATTACTTGCTGGATTACCCATGGAAGAGGATGATGAGCTGCACCCTCAAACCTGGCACTGTGATCAGTTACCTCTTACCACCTTCCTCAAGAACTTTGAGCTAGACCAAAATTACTTGCCCCATGAGAGACCCATTCAGGACACCCTCCACGTTAAACTGCATTGAGATGTCTGTTAGAAACTTAACTAGTGACAGAAAAATTTATTGATCCTGTATCCTCAAACAAACTGCACCTTAGAATGCACACTGTGAAGAAGAGATCAGCACCTAATTCATTTCACCTACCTTAACAACTCATGAAAAATTAAAACAATATCTTCCTCATATCAGCTTGAAGGAGCTTCCGCTACTAAAATCTTGAAAGACACCACGAACCCCCGTCAGCATTAGAGACTTGTGAAAATCCAGTCCCGCGCCTCATCAAGATCTTCATCAGCCAATTGAAATGACCCAGCTCAGACCTAATTCAGTAAAACCACAGGAAACCATGTTCAGTACCAACACACCGCACACTGTTGGATCCCTTTTTGTTACACCTTTCTGATCATAGACGCTGGCTCATCTGCAAACAATGTTATAAAATGTTTCTCCTAGACATTGGCTGTGAAGACATACTACATAGTGACCTGGTGTTTCTCATGGCCGGAGGCACCTAACAAGACTTCTATGGACAAGATTTTGACCTACCTTTTGATATTGCTGGGAAAATCATATTCTTCAGCACCGTTGTTTTTGACCACAATCATTTCCATGTTACTGTCCCACCAGGCCCTGAAAGAATTTGTCATCCAGCAAACTTTGAGAGCGACCAGTGGTATATCCAGACTGATTATGGAATGAAATCCATAAAGATCTCCTACTCCAATGCCAATGCCCAACAAGGATACCCCGTCCAAATTGCAACATACCTTTGTTCTGAATTAAATGACCAAATTCAGACCTTGAGCTTAACAAACCCCCAAAAAACTAATTTAACCCAACTCTTTGAACAGTTTTATGAATTTATCTTTCATGATGGCAATGGCATACCTTTTAAAACCCTAGTATCTCACCACATTGATATAGTAAATGCAGAATCCATAGTCAAATGCCCCTATTGACTTCTACAAGCTTTCAGAAAACTTTATTCAGGAAAGAATTTAGAAAGATTTAGTCAGTGGGCTCATATGACCTTCTCAGTTACCCTAGGCCTTTTCTGTTGTCATTGAACCTAAAGAAAATGGCAAGATCAGAATATTAATTGGTTATATCCCACTCAACAAAGTAATTAAAATGAACACTTACCCCTTACCATCTATTTCAGACATATTGAACTCCATGGGGGGTGCAAAATCTTAACAACATTGACCTTTTATCCAGATACTATTAACTGAAGTTGACAAAAGTCTTTCAGAAAATTAACCAGATGGATTCCTTAAATGATAAAGCAGATTTGAAATGAGATAGCCCAATCCTGGTAGAATGGCTTATTGACTGGATTTCGTGGTTATTGGTATGCTTTCATGGTGAGTTGCTTACCAAATTGGGTTGAGCTGAATCCATATTCTGCTGAATTGGGAAGTTAGGTTCAAGTGGGACCAATTAATGGCCCTAAATTATTATATGGATTACTGGTGAACAGTATCCAAGGATGATCATTTTAATAACTAAGTATGTTATGGTGGAACCTGACAATTATATGTTTGAGACAGCCAAGGATGTTTTTAGTGACTGTATAATAATCAACTGTCACTTAAATTACTATACCTCAAAGATCAACTGAGAAGAGTTGAAACGTGATATTGGTGAGATGCCAAGATATTCCGAGTTAAGCAAGTGACCAAAGAGGATTCCAGAATATAGTTACTAAGCAACATAATAATCAAACCCCAATTCAATATTTATTTATATAATTAATTTATTTGGCACACCAGAAACTCAAGGATGAGGATGAGCAATAACTAATTTGGACATCAGGAAAGATGGGGTAAGAGTCAACTCCACGGAAGAGAGAAGTGCAGAGAGAGTGAGAGAGAGTGGTTGGCTGGAAGGTCCAGTGATGAACTGACAGGTCAGCAATGAGCGCAATAGCCCTTTTGTAAATATAAATACCTAGTGCTTCCCTTTCAATATAAGATCAACCTTTGCCTATTCTCCCTTTTATTATATGTTTATGTGCATTATTATGGGTTGGGGTTTAGGCTAAGTGATCCTTGAATGGCGCAGGTGACACGCCAAGGGGTCAGCTGGCGCTGCTGGCCCTGACGCCTAAGGAGAAATGGCAAGGGCCAACCAATACTTATACTGATTGGCCTGTCAACCAGTAGAGCTCACTGTCATTGAAAAAGCAATTTTCTGACAGAATCAATCCCCAAGACTTCCTTCATGAAAAAATACAGACAATTTGAGTACATCAAAATGTCCTTTGGACTCCCCAGTGCACCACACACTTTCCAGATAATTATGGACAACCTATTCCAAGACCTGTTAAACAAATGTGTTACTATGTATCTCAACGACATTACCATTATTCACCAAACTTCCAGCAACACCTATTTGACCTCAAAACAGTTTTTCCACATAAAGAAATCTAAACTCAGAATGAAAGGCTTAAAACTCATGCTGTGCACTCAGGTTAACTACTTGGACATATCCTCACCCCTGACAGCAAGAACACAGACCCATCTTAAGTATAATCTATTGTCTACTGGCCCAAACCAAAAAAATTAACTGAACTACTAAGCTTTCTGGGCATTTTCAACCACTATAGAGCCTTAATCCTGAACTTCAGTAAAAATCGCCAGTCCACTTTACCACCTACAAAATAGAGGGACTGAATGGGAATTTTCAGATGAGGAAAAAAACAGTTTCAAGGCCCTCAAAAATTAATGGCCTGTTCACCCATTTTAACTTTTACAAATTAAAAAAAGAATTTAAAAAATTCATGGATGCCAGTGAAATCACCCTCAGCGCTATCCTCACTCATCTCAAAGATAACATCTACCTTCATAAAGAATACACCTCAAAAAGATTTTCCCTAGCTGAAATCAACTAAACCATGTACAAAAAAAATTCTCGCCATGGTATTCACCCTTAGAAAATTCTAATATTATGTTTGGATAGATATTCACCATTTTCACAGACAACTCCACGGTGTAAATCCTATTCAATAACCCTACCCCAAATGGCTGATGCATTTATTAGTGCTATGAAATATTGAAATTTTGACTTAGAATTCAACCCCCTTCCTAAAATTAAATGTTGTGGCCAATGGCATTTCCTGCATCTAAAAATACTTCAATTCTGTGATTTTATACATGGGGAGATTGACCTTAACAAAAAGCTTTTACATATATGGAAGTTCTTATGAAAGTTTGAAGTATCTGAAGGCATCAACAACATCAAAAAATAAATAAACAATGCACCAAGTTTTTAATCTTTGAAAATCAGTTGTATGTCTGCACCAAAGGATCAATCACCCAAGTAGTACTGAAAGGCCAAATAATGCAACGTATGAAAGAAGGACATCATGATGCCAGCCATTTCAAAAGATAAGCAACCTAAACTTCACTATATTCCTCAAACTGGTGGCCTAATAACCTATTCCAATGTCTCCAACTACATTGCAACCTGCCATGCTTGCCAAATTTTTGAAGCATTGCCTCAAACTCAAAGGTTCCCTCAACCCCATTGTTACTACCAGATTATTTGAAATGTGGTGTTTAAATTTTATGGGAACACTTAGAGATGCCTTCAACGGGTCCAAATAAATTCTTGTCACAACCAAATACTTTACCAAGTAGCTGGTAGCTAAAGCAACCCAACATGCCAATGTGGCAACTGTCACCCAATTTTTATATGAAGACATATTCACCATGTATGGACCACCTCACACCATTCCATCTGACAAAGGTACACACTTCAACAAAAAGATTTGATTGAGATGATTAAACAAGTCTGCACCAGATATTCCATGACTAATTCCTATAATCCCCAATGCAATGGATTAATGGAATGCCTCACCCTAACCCTCATACATGCCCTTGAAAGAAGTACCACTTATAAGCCTGAGAAATGGCCCAAATGGCTTCAATTATTACTTTGGGCCTACATACCTGTTATAAAATTGGTGGAATCGTTGAGATACGCTGAAAGGGTTTTGCACAGGGTCAAGCCCACTGAGCAATAGAGCGGTATGATATGGAGATTGTTGGTTCTCAACACACACGTAAAATAAATATAATATAATAAATGGGAGCTTTTTCTCTGACGACACTTTTTTATTTAACTTCAATATTTTCAGCGGACAAACACTGCTCTGATCTCCCTTTCTTCCTAACAACCTCCCCCTTCAAATCTTCTCATTTTGCTGATATCTCAGTGACCTCAGTTGACACAGACTCTTTTGCTTAGACTATTTGTTCCGCCATATTCTCATTGGTTATGGCAGAGTTCATCATTTATCAAATTCATGATCAGCCTAGTTTGAGGCAATCCACTCAATATTCATAATACATCAATAACTCATTATTTGTCATTTGTCAACATCACCCTATTGCCCAATTCAAATGTGATTTAATATACCTACTCAACATAATATCGCCTCATCAAAAGGCGCTCAAATAATCATACTCATACTCAGGCTTGGCGGATTCTACCCATTCTGCTGTAACAACTTAGAGTTTATTGTCCAGTAATATCAGAATTGTGACAACACCAAAATTCATTGCTACAAAACAAACCTTATGATTTACTTTTTGGTATCCAATTTTGCCTAAACCCTTTAACCAAACAACTTTTCAATATCAACCAACCACTTAATCGCCACTAATGGCAAACCTTTTCTCAAAACCTTATAACCAAACTTGCCAAGAAAATGAAAGACAATTATGTCAATCAACTTAAGTCCCTTCAAGTTTATACAGTTGGAGATTTATTACTCCTTTATTTAAATAAATTACAAAAACCCATTAAAGAAGACACACCCTTACTCTGCCAGTGCATCAAGTCATTTACTTGTGTGCCAGCTCTCATCATTTTTGCTGAGCATCAACTTGCTCAATACATTGAGGCGATGGACACTGCCGGCCTCATTAACAAAGAAAACCCTTAACTATACCTCCTTATGCCCCATATTGCTGATGCTCCCACCCCAATGCTGTCCACCATGGTCCAGCAGCTAAAGCGTGCGCTGAATTAAAGTTTCCCCAAAGCCTCCTCGCCATATGATATGGCTTCCTAGGATGATAACCTAGGGGCTATATTGGAGATTTTTTTAATTTATATCTTAATTTTAATTTATTGCAAGGAAGGCCAACCGTGGGATGGATACTTCCAAATTTGACCTGAGAGAGACAAAACTTAGTAGCAGGGAAGGCGCCCCAGAGAAGCAATGCTATCTCTTGTTGCCAGCGGGAACGCCACTTAAGGGGAGGGGGAGGGAACGTGTGAAGGGGCCGTAGCCACAATTTAACACGTGTGGAGGAAAGGGTCTGATTTGATGAACCAAACTGGGAACCAGGAGGAGACCAGCTGTCAGCGACGCAGTGGGAGGTATTCAAACATCCACGCCTGAAAGTGGCCCACCAAATGGTACCAGGATCTGTGGACAGCTTCTTGGAGGGTGGGGGTGGATCCTGCGATGGCATCCAAGACAATCGTGTGGATAGTCCACATGGCGATTGCGACCACCAGAGCATGGAGGGAGGGTGGAAGGGGGGATACCATGGATATAGCAAACATATCTCTTGACAGGCTGAAGGGATGTGTTTGATCCTGGCCCAGCAGACGTTGAACTTCGCGCTATATCACTGTAGAGGTAGGACACTTCTCCAGGCGGTGGATCAGCGTTCCATACTGGCCACACACGACGCAGGATGAGTGTAAAGCATTATAGCGCTCAGCCATATGGTACACCCGCCTCAGGCAGCGCCACACATGGGAACGGATTTGAGGCTGCAACAGAGGATGGTGTGCGTAATTCCAGATAGTTTTTTGGGTCTCGATAGAGTAAGGGACGTTCATCATGTTCAGGTAGTCCACCCTAGATAGGACATGGGGCCTTGTGGGGATCACGCCATCTTGGATGGGTAGCCCCTGTACCTCTTGTGTGAACTGAGGAGAGGGGCGGCCTCTCTGGGTTGTGTATCCGCTAATATGAATTCTCCACTCAGCGCTCCGCATGGAGAGGAGGATTCGTTTGTAGTGTGTTTTAGTCCCATGAGGACCTGTGGCCGATGGGTGTGAAGCAAAGTAATTTATCAGGGAGTGAGGGTTCAATAAATTGTTGAGGCTAAAGGCGCGGGAGAAGTTGGAGCAGGCCGCGTGGGACCAGTGTTGGGAGGGGAGCGTAGGGGCGGTGATGGCTGCAATCCAGGTGCCCAGGATCTTGGCAGCATGGGCTTTGAAGTCAAGCAGTCTCATGCCACCATGATGATGAGGGCCAAACATGACCTCTAGCCATACTGGTGGTGGGCGGCCTGACCAAAGCCATCCTTGCAGCAGGGCATACAAGGATTTGAAAAAGCTTGGGGAGAATGGGATGGCGTGGGCTCCAAACCAGAATTTGGAGAGGAGCATAGAGTTGGTTAAAACAACTCTGCCAGTAAGGGAAGTAGGGTGGGCTCTGAGGAAGGCGATGCACTTCGTCACGCTGTCCAAAATATGACTTTCCATTACTGCTGAGGCATACCCGCCTGCCTCCACCCACACGCCCAGATGGCGTACAGGCCCTATGGTAGGGCGTGGCACGAAGGGGAGCACCAGTGGGGCGGTGTGGGGTGAGCAGGGAGGGCGAGCACGTGTGCGAGCCGATGGGCCAGGCTGGGCACTGGTTGCTGGGGCCCAGCAGGTTTGATGCCAACAAGGAGGATGATTTCAGTTTTGGAAGCGTTCAGTGCAGCGTTACTTACTCAAGAATACTCCTGGATGAGAGCTTCAAGTTCAAGTGCATCTTTATTATTAGACCCCAACCACACAGTTGTCTGCAAACGCCCTCATCTTGACTGGGGCTTGGCCTAGCACATGGACCCTAGTGAGTTTGGCATTCACGTTTTTAAAGTAGTGGGTAAGGCTGAAGTTGTATAAGAGTGGGCTAAGGGGGTCCCCTTGTCGCAAGCCCCTTTGAGGGCGGGCTACTTCCGTTAGGATGGCAAGGCCACGTACTGTCATTGTTGCAGATTCCGTGAGCAGCATCACCCAGTTGATGAAGCGAGGGGGTAAGCGGAATTGATGGAGGCAGGCCTGAGGTATTCCCAGTTTACTCTATCATAGGCCTTCTGTTGGTTCAAGAATACAAGTGCCCCAGAGGCTGTGGACTGGCATGTGTTAGCCACAGAGTGCACGTTGTCCCAAATTGACCTTCTGGGTATGAAACTGAATTGTTCTGGGGATATGGTGGCAGAGGCTATAATCCCTAGACGGTTAGCCATGATTTTTGTTAAAATTTTTGTATCCGTGTTAGTTAAAGAAATGGGGCACCAGTTGGCTAAGTCTAGCTTGTCCCCTTTCTTGAAGAGTGTGATGGTGAAGGCCTCTTGTCCTCCTGGTAGGAGGCGCGTTTCCAAAAGGCTCTGGTTAAGTGAGGCAAGCAGTAGTGTGGATATATATTTGAAGTACTTTTTATAGAATTCATATGGATTGCCATCTGGGCCTGGGCATTTGCAGTTTGGTGCACCGCGGATGGCTGTCCATAATTTGTTCAGAGTAATCAAATTCATTATTTCCAGGTATTGGGAAATGGTGCAGATGTGGGTTTGGTTGAGAAATTCCGCCACTTCGGCCAGCTGATTGGATTAGATTGGTATAACTCAGAGTAATACTTTTGTGTTTTAATTGCCACTTTGGCTGGCATATCCATGATGGAATCATATGATCTTCGCACCTGTGTGCAGGCCATGCTCTGGCGTGGTGTGAAAATTTTTTAAAAAATATATGTGGTGCACTTGTTGCCTTTGTAATGCGTTTGGCCCTGTACTGAACACAAACCTTATGTTTGTGTTGCCTTTTGAGCGCGTTGAGTTGGGTGGCTGCCTCCGCCCACTTCCAGCCCCATGCAGGGCTGTATCCTGTGGCTGGGATGTTGGACTCCAGGTGTGTCAACTCTGCCAGAGTGTGCGAGATGACAGCTGATGTGGCTCATGAGCGTTGGGAGGAGAGGTGGCGAGAGTGGCAGATGGTATCCTCTTTGAAGGCTGCCCATGTGGAGATGGGGTCCGTGCAAAATGATGTAACAAACTCTTTTGCCAAAGTTGCTGATTCCACCCAAGCGGAAAATCCTGGCAATGCAAGTTCAGGTGGGCGGAGTTTGCACCAACACGGAGCCCTAGCCACTGTGACAGGTAAGTGGTAGGTTATTGAGACCAGCCAGTGGTCAGAAAATATGAGTTTTGTTGTTTTGAAATGGGAAATGTGGGGTTGGAATTTCGCCAGCATAAGGATAAGGTCAATGCGTGTCATGGACCTTAATTGGCCATTGTGGACGTGGGGTCGCGTCATGTTTTTGAGCAGCAGGGCTCGCCACAGCAGCTCATCCATTAACCCAAGGGTGGCATTTAGAACGCGAAGTTCTACGTGACCCTGAGGGGTGTGGAGGAGGAAGACCAACGGTCCGTTGGTGTGTTTAGCCAACAGTTCATATCACTGACTACAAAAGGGTCTGGGAGTAACAGTAGGGATTTGATCGGTGAGAAAAATTCCTGCCATTCTCATGCACAGGTTGGGGTGTAGATGTTGATGATAGCATGTGCCATGTCAGCCCTTGAGAAAGTGACAATGAGGACTCAGCCATTTCGAAGGATTCTGACAATAAAAATTTGAAAAATTGTTTTTCTGAACTAGCACCCCACAGTGATCTGACCAAAAGGATAGGGATGGGAGGAGCATGGTTTTTTAGGCATCCTCAGAACCTCTCAGACAGTGGGACTCCTGGATGGCCAGGATATCCTCAGGTAAATTTTTTTGTAAAAAAACTCAGTTTTCTAGCCTGGGACAATGAGGCCTTGATTCCGGCGATATTCAGCATCCCTAAAGTGAAGGTTTCCCCCATTGCACCTTAGGTGTGAGGGGGTGGGCACCCAGGCCCACTAGCCTCCTCTGGATCCCCATGGGCCTTCACAGCAGTGCGGGTGTTTGCAGCAACGCTATTGGTGGTTTTGTTAACTTTTTAGCAGAAAGGCTCACTTTGGCTTTTGCCTTCACTTTTTGTTTCCCTGACGTCGAACAAATTTCTTGCAGTGTGGATGAGTTTGGTGCACCATTGAGCAGGTCAAAAAAAATCTTCAGGTAGGTTGGAAACCAAGTCAGTTTTGACTGGAGCTTGGTTGCAAAGATCAGGTAAAATTGAGTTGCCCATTGGATCCTCAGATTGGGTGGTCCAATCAGCTTGAGCTTCCCAATCTGATTGGTTGAGAGATTCCTGAGATGCTTCCGCCGCAAAGGTTTCAATGTCCTCCTAACGTTGGAAGTGTGGAATAGTGGTGGTGACTTTGGCCGCTTCCTTGTCCATGGCCCTGCGAGCCTGCTTGGCCTTCTTCCGCTCTTGTGGGGAAATAGGTTTTACCAGTAGGTAGCAGCCTTGTGCTCCCCACAGGAAAGCCTCTTTGGTGCTTGCAGTTGGTTTGTAGTGTGCCTCTCCACTGGCCATGGCTGCTGAGGGGTGCTCTTGGAATGTGATGCCCTCCTTGGTGGGGCATGCATGTGCCTTGTGGCTGAACGTGTCACAGTGGGTGTAGATGGGGGGCGCGCTGTCCACAGTTACTCAGAAAGGGTGGGTGGTATGCCCTTTGATATTGATATATGTGGAGTGCGGGATCTGAAATAGTCCTTCACAATCTCCTCGATTGGGGTCAGAACTGCGATGGCTTTGCTGGTGCACAGGTGTGGCATCAGCGTAAAGCATTGCATCTCAAAAGATTGTATTTCGCCATAAACGGTGAGACCATCTTTCAGGTGTTGCTCTAAAATGGCACGTTTTACCATAGTAGGCAAAAAGTCAAACGTGAGGAAAATTTGGTTGGATTTTGTCCATCTGGTGTGTTTAGTTTCGATGACCCATTGCCCTTTGGGGAGGTCGACTACTACGCGCACCACAGCAGCCTCATCTGCTGCCTCTTTGTTTTCAAAACCTAGGTCCAGCCAACCGTGTGACATGGAGTGAGGTGCAACATACACCGCGGTTGGGAAAAAAGTGTGCACATCCACACAAAATTTTTCCCATAGAGCTGTTTGTTGGATGTCCAGAAACACACGGACTCCGTATTCCACTGACAAGAGTGGTTTGGAGTGCGTCGTGTTGATGTACTGGTTGCATCGTGCTTGCCAAGTGAGGATTTCTGGGGAAATAG
>JAKSZP010007494.1:0-20397 GCA_022478985.1 Massospora cicadina
TTAAATTTTTATTTTTAATTTTCTTTTACTTTTTTTTTAAAAAAAAAAATTTTTTTAAAAAAAAATTTTTTTTTTAAAAATTCTTTAAAGGGGAATTTTTTAACCCCAAATTTTTTTAAAATTTTAAAAAAAAATTTTTGGGGGTTTTTTTTTTTTTTTTTTTATTAAAAAAAGATTTTTTAAAAAAAAAATTTTTTTTTTAAATTTTTTTTTTTTTTAAAAAAAAATTTTTTTTTTTAAAAAAAAAAAAATTTTTTTTTTTTATATAAAAAATTTAAAAAAAAATTTTTTCCCCCCAAAATAAAAAAAGTTTAAAAAAAAGTTTGGGAAAAATTTTTTAAAAAAAAAAAAAAAATTTTTTTAAAAAAAAAACCTTTTAAAAAAATTTTTTAATTTAAAAAAAAATTTTTTTTTTTTTTTTTTTTAAAAAACCCGAAAAACATTTTTAAAAAACAAAAAAATTTTTTTTTTTTTTTTAAAAATTCCTTTCCCCCCAAAAATAAATTTTTAAAAAAAAATTTTTTTTTTCCCAAATAAAAAAAAAAAATTTTTTTTTTATCAAAAAAATTTTTTTAAAAAGCCCTTTAAAAAATTTAAAATTTAAAAAAAAATTTTAAAAAAAAAAAATTTTTTTTTAAAAATTTTTTTTCAATTTTAAAAAAAAATTTTAAAAATTTTTGGGGGAAAAAATTTTTTTTTGGGTTTTTTTAAAAAAAATAAAAATTTTTTTAAAAACCCCAAAAAATTGGGGGGGCCCCCCCCAAAAAACCTTTTAAAACAAAAAATTTAAAAAAAAATTTTTTTTTTTAAAGGGGGAAATTTTTTTTTTAAAAAAAATTTTTTTTAAAAAAAAAAAAAAAAAATTTTTTTTTTTAATTTTTTTTTTTTAAAAATTAAAAAAATTTTAAAAAAAATTTTTTTAAAAAAAAAAAATTTTTAAAATTTTTTTTTCCCCCCCCCAAAAAAAAAGGAAAAAAAGGGTTTAAACCCTTAAAAAAAATTATATAACTAATAAATATATATAATAGTAATATTTTCTCTCTGGTTTTTTTAATTTTTATATAATTAAAGATTCTTAAAGTTTTAATTTAATAGAAAGGTTACTTTTTTGGTAAAGGTTTATCCTAATTAATATAATATTGATTATAATAAGTATGTTATAATAAAAAACTATATTATTTATTAGTAAAATATAAAACTTATCTATAGTAACCATGAAAGTTTTTGTACATCAATAATACAAAAAGCTTAAGCTAACTAATAAGTTATATGGAGAATGTATGCCAGCAAAACTTCAAGTGAGTTTCAGTAGTAAAAAATAATCAACCATTCTCAAACTTTTGGCTGAATACAGTAAATTATTTTACACTTAAAATATTTTAATTCTTTTTTATATATAATATATACTGCTATGAGAATATATATTTTAAAATATACAATTAAGCTACAATGCTTCATTAAAATATTTAACACCTAGTATAAAATTTGGATTACCTTGAATAAATATCAAATATTCAATAAGAAATTATATTAGTTGAACTGAAGTAAAGAGTAGTAAATCCATGCATTGATTTCTTATTATCAAACACTGAAGTTAAATACTATTATTAAGCTTCACTTTAATAGAATAATAAATGT
Organism: Massospora cicadina; assembly: GCA_022478985.1. Taxonomy (NCBI): domain Eukaryota; kingdom Fungi; phylum Entomophthoromycota; class Entomophthoromycetes; order Entomophthorales; family Entomophthoraceae; genus Massospora; species Massospora cicadina. Next base: position 1,639 of record JAKSZP010007494.1, read on the forward strand.
ATAAAAAACATGATGGTTTTCTAAAATCAATAAATATATATATATATATATATATGATAAAAGTATTTTATTTACAATAATAATTAATTTAACTTTTTTAACTTTAGTAAATAGCAATGATTCCCAGACTTCATTTGATTTTTCCTTAAACTCAAATATAATTTTGTTTGTCTATATACCAGATAGAAATGGGGAGGCGAGTCAAAGTACAATGGGTTCAACATTCTTTAAAAAAGCCAAAAAATAAAATCAATTACCAATGTATATGCTTACTATGCCAGTTTGGGATCCTCTGGAACCAAAGAGATAAATACTTGATATATAAGTAATGATGCTCTGGTAAACTGTCAAGCTTCTAGTTATGATCAACCAATTCATGAGGAGTTTTCTTTATAAGATAAACAAACTATAATACCGGTAATTGAAGTTGACTAACAAGGTTTTCAATAGTGTTGGTCCAATGGTCCCCCTACCTTGAATGAACAAAGTAGATCAACGTGGTTATAATATAGTTGAGATAAAATAATTAAATTGAATTTGAAGTTCCACTTTTACTTTTGATACATGCTGGAACTCAAACCAACCTTCAGTTGGTAAGCCTGGGCAGATCACTCTCCTCCTTGAACCTCCTAAGTTTTATGATATAGGCTCTACTTTTACTTAAGCATACTCTTGGGGCATACTTGGTATTGTCCTGGTAACAGCATCAATGTTCAGTCTGAAATTACTTTTCTCCTGGATTTGATGAGTAGAAGATTAGTCATGATATGGTTTATATACCCTACCACAACCAAAATCAGCTAAGGTCCTAAACCAATTGACTTTGACTTGTATGACAGTGCTACATCTGATGAGTTATATCAGATTAATTGATGCAAGTTTTGAATTATTCTGCTTGCAAGTCCAAAATTCAAATCTATTGACAATAATTAGCTCTAAGTGTTTTGAGAATATTAAGCTAATGTCAGTCTTTATATTTATATCAATTAATAATATATCCTCAACGTTAATCAATTATATTAGACTTATCCTTATTCTTCAAGCTAGTATAGATAGGCATGGTTATCCTTAATAATTTATGATATAACAAATTAATAAATGTACATTATCAAATTCTTGAATTATTTAGATCTCAGCTCACGATGTGTCATACCTTATAAACTCTATAAAGCAACTATATAAATTAAGAAGTTGGTTTTGCAGTTTATCTATATTAATAAAGGCAAGTGTGTATATATGTGTGTGTGATGCCAGCCAAAAATACAGCATGTAGAGCTTTGAAAACTTGGATATAAGTGGACGGGGTGGGGTCCGTGTACACCTCAAAGCCAGAGTTTTAATTTTCATAATAAAACAAAAAGTTTTATATGTAAGAAGTGAAACTCTTATATGTTTTTATTGGAAAATCAGTATATTGTTATGGCTGAGAAGTTTGATATTCGGTTGATTCGTTAGTTTAAATGGTTTTGTCAAGCGGTTGGTGGATTTGGGTTGATTAAGCTTAACGGATTTAATAAATAAAGCGGTTAGTGATTGGTTGGTTTTGGTAAGTGGTTGGTGGTTTTTATTGTTTCGATAAGTTTAGATTTGTTTTACGAGTACGAAGCGGATAGAAATTGGTTGATTTGGTATATCCCATGGTTTTAGTTAGTAAGTGGTTGGTGATTTTGGTTTCGATTTTAAGTTTAGTTTTGCGATGCAGTTGATTAGTTGATTTGGTATGTTCAAAGGTTTTTTTTTAGTACTAGATTATGTTCAAAGGTTTTAGCTAAGCGGTTTGGTGGTTTATCAATATGGATTATCTGATAGTTTAAACACTATAGCTAAGCACGGGAATCTCGATGTTAGCTTTATATAATTTTAAAAAAACCTGCTTAATTTGGTTCACCTAATTAATAAAATACTTTTGGCAACTTAAGTAGAAGTTGATTTAGTAGTTTGGAAGATATGTCACTTACACAATGATTTTAAATATAGAAATGTTTCGGGTAGCAGTTTGGTATTATTTGATTGATTTGATAGGTTTATTTTGTAAAGCCAAGTGGTTGATGGCTTTTAGTCGAATCGATAGGACACAGTTTGGTTTTAAGGATGATTAATTATTAGTTGATTTGATAAGTTCAGTTAGGTTAATTGAGTGGTTGGTGGTTTTGGTTGTTTCAATTGAGCAATTAGATCTGGCTGAGTGATTATTTTTTATCTATAATATAAAACCTAAATTTATAAATTTAAATATCTGAGATTCTATAGACACCTTAGCGAAGCATGGGTAAATCGGCTAATTTTTAACCGACTTTGAAAAAGAAGGTTATCAATTCGACCTGCATGTATGTTTTTTTCTTTTTTTGACATGATATATGTCCTATGGCTGGGGGGTATGTTCAAGTATGAGATCATAACTGATGAGCTTAAATTACTATGGGTGTGGATTGTTTTTGCATAGGTTGACCAATAAAATTTACTAGATCTAAAATGAATTATTGTAGATGGCGATCAGTAAATTTAGCATAGAGTGACCAATTAAATCAACTAGATCTAAAATGAATTATTGTAGATTGTGATCAGTAAATTTACTATAGATTGACCAATTAAATTAACCATGTAAATAAAATGAGGTAATATAGATAGGTATCTGAAAGTTTACCATATAATTGACTAATAAAATCGACTAAAATAATAAAAACTATAAGTAAAAACTGCTAACCTTATACCTCAAACATTTGACTATTCAAGTCAACTGAATAATTTTATATATATTTCATAGAATATTTATGCCAAGTTTATCTGAGGTTGGTAAATGGTCTAGGAGTAGGTTAAAAAAGATGCATTTATAATGATTTATTTATAAGATGATTTCCTAAACCACCTCAACTAAAATGCTACATAATTTAATCTAAATCAAATAAAATCTAATCTATCTACCAGCTACTTGCCTGCTGTCATACACAGTTTTGGTTAGGCTAAACCAATCATTACTAAAGTTATCTAACCATCTCAGGTATTATTCTTTCAATTGTTAAATGACAAAACACAATGATAGTATCCTATCATAACAGTAGATAAAATGTTATAAAAATTTCCAACAACATTCAGCCATAAGGCATATATCATGCACTTAAGTTTTTTTACCATAAGGTAAAACTTGAATCATTTTTCTATGTTTGTTCGCACATAACTCTGAAAATACTGGACCAATTTGGATGATCATCTTCAAAAATAGAGGATGCTCCAACTTAAGTCACATTTTACCTTTGTAAATATTGGAAAGTATCTGCCCATTAATTTATTAAATATATCAAAATGGGCTCAGAAGCAATGGATACTTGTGGGACTATTACAGCTCAGGATAAACTTTTTTCCAGCATCAGTGAAGCAATAGCTTCAAAGCACTTTTGATATGTCCTATGTTGGGGGGTATGTTCAAAATTCAGTCAGTATGAGCTCATAGTGAGACAAGCTTGGATCATTATAGATGGCTAACATATTTTGCATAATTTGACCAATAAACTCATCTAAATTTGATAAAATGAATCATTTTAGATAGTGATCAATAAATTTACATAGATTGACTAATAAAAACAACTAAATCTAAAAAAATTATTTGAGGTGGGTTGACCTTGCAACAAATTTATCACACCAAGAATTTTTCTAACAAGTACAGGTTTCAAGCTTGAAACCTGCACTAGGGTGGAAACAGTTTTACCTGCCAGGCTAATTTTTTTTAAACTCCATATTTTATTAAAATAGAAATTTAAGGGAAAATAAGAGGGAGGGCGGAATACAGGTGATTCAGTTAAGGGTAAAAAGGACTGGGGTTTTGGGCTGCTAGAGATCTAGCACCTCTGACCATTGCTGATCAGCAATTGCCATCACTAGCCACAGTTCTAGCATCAGCGGGCTTACAGGCCATTTGATTCTCAGTCAATTAGTAGCTTCATCATGTGCAATGAGCGATCCAGCAGGGAAAGCTAAACATGTGACTTTATAACACCCGGGGATTATGCACAAAAATTTTGAGATCTGATGGAGCTGATCAGAGATAATCTGAATGGTCTTCAATACCAAATCTCTGTGATGGGGGTACTCATCACTCAAAACCTTGGCGACGAGCACACAGTGAATTACCCATACACAATAATGGTAAATGAAGGCTCATAGTTGGATCAGAGCCATTCTCAGGTTTTTGTAAAGAAAAGGTCCTGCAATGGATGTATACCCAGTGGCAAATGTTTGCCTGATAAGATGTAATGCATTGTGGACCAGTATTTTTTGAACACGGCAAATTCATAATAATGGTGTGCTATGTCTGCTTCTGGTTCAGCGCATATGGGGCATACTTTGTGCTGGTAGTCCAGCCCACTGTGCTTGCCCAATTTGAATGCCCAATTTAGGATTCGCCAGGTTACCATATGCTGTTTGGCCATAACCAAGTGGGAGTTCAAGCCTGAAATCAACTCCTTCATCAGGTAGTTGGTGTCATGGCCTTCAGTAGTCCAGTCATTTAGGATTTGTGGATGGGTGGGCAGATTGCGCCCCAGTTTTGGGAGCAGATCCCCATATTCTATCAGTGTCAATTTGTACCTTATTCTGATTGACTTGGTTGCATATTTGTTGGCGATTTGGTTACGCTTCTCCCAGCTTGTTGCAGAAATCATTGCAGAATTACGTGCTTTGACATCCCTCTGAATTTGGTCAGCCTCTCAGTCCAATTGCTCAAATGACTACATGCCCTGGTGCGCAGCCCGACTGCATAGTCACCAATAGTGTGGGGCTCCTTTTTGGGAGGTCATCCGCAGGTGGTTCATCATCCATTCATGTATCAATTGGGGGGAGACTGGCTCTTGGAGGTCTTGGGCTCTTTTCCAGTTCACGCCCCATGCTAGGGTCAGGCAACGCATGTGCATCCATGTTAGCTTCAGAAACAACTTCCTCCATATGTGCTGGGCATGAGATTTGAAGTCCAGGAGGCCCATGCCTCCTTCATTCTTTAGTTTTGACAGGGCTTCCAGTGGTATTGGTGCCACCTTCGCCTTGAACCATAGGAAAGTTCGGAGCATTGACCTGATTTTCTTCTCTAAGTTTAGGCTCATTGGCAGCACGTAAGCAACATACCACAACTTCAAGAAGATGAAGATGTTTATTGCCTGCACTTTCTCCTCAAGGAATAGTCTGGCGCTTTTCCAGCATGCCATTCAGATCAATAATCTTGAAAATACTTCTTGTTTGGTCTCCAGTACTGCTGGTCCCTTGTCATTGAAGAGTATCCTGAGGTATTGGACTGTCTGGGAGCTCATAATTGGTGTTGTGTCAGTTGGTGGGCTGAAGCTCAGGTTGCCAATCCTCATCACTGAGGTTTTTGCCAAATTGATTTTTTCATTTGATGCAAGCTGATAGAGGTTTAATAGTTTCTCAATGCCCTGGAGCTCAGTTGAGGAGCTTATTCCTACTACTGTATCATCATCAAATGCTAGTATCTTCAGTGGCATTTGGTTAGGGTGGACTAAACTCTGGAGCTTTGCATCTGCTGCTGCCAGTTGTAAGTCTCGGGGAACGTCCTTTGGCTCTCAATTGGGCCATCTTCCTGTTCCCAAATAAAAAAATACCAAAGAGGATGGCGGTACCCCTCATCACTCAGGGTGACCTCACTCATATAGTAGATGAGCGATGGGTAACAGCTCGTCCACTTTGGATCCCACCCCCAATGCCCACACTTACCTCAGCAGAACTGTTGCGGGGAATTAGTGAAATCTGTGCCAAGTTTATTAAATTGAAATTGGTTGGATTTAATTTGGTTGGCAATCTGGCTGATGCGCAAAATTTAAATGGCTGTAAAAGCATGAAGAATGAGATATTGGTCAGATCATCCAACGGTTCCAATTCAATCTTCAGACCAGTTGAACAAATATTGGGCGCTATTGACATGGGTTTGAAGCCCTCAGATAGTAATTCAGGCGTTGCACCTAATGTGCCGCTGTTGACCAAACAAACGGTTAAATGACCAAGCGTGGGCAGGTTGGCTGTCCCAAACCTGTTCCCAACCAAATGGACCCATCCCTATAAGGGATGGCCTTGGGGGATTCCTGTCACCCGTTGGGCCAAATGCCATTGTGCTAATCATTGGAAATGTAGTTGAGCCTTGGTTCAGATGTTTGAGGTCAAACTGACAGAAACTCATCCCACTGCCAAATTTTGTGATGTCAGTTCCCAAAGAATAGACACCCCATTCCCAAACAATTCGCTGGTTAGGCTGAATTTGTGGGTCCCAACCCCATCCTGTCACCACCCAATCAACCACTATTTAATCAGTTGCATGGCACTGAGAAAATTGTTGGTCAATTTTCTTACTTTCCTTTCCCAATAAAATTTAGCCAAAGAAATTTCAAATTTTTTTTATCTTCCATTCTGACCGCATCCCAGATGGCATTTCCCTGGTGGTCCATCGCCCCACACTCCAGGTGGGCTTTACCAATTCTTTTGGTCACCATGGCTCCCTCTATCGCTGATTGGGCCCAGCAAGTCTGACACTTTTGGTTCTACAACCCCCTCTTATGAATTTCTGACACCAATACATGGGGATCTTATGGCCCTATGTACAACAATGGAAAGAGAGAATCCATCTCCCTATCACCCCCAATGAGTTGGCCTCTCAAGCCAAGAATCTCGTCGAGACTATCCCAGTAATCCCACCTCATGCAGTGAGAAACACTGAGTGGGGAATGGGTTCAGTGTGGTTTGCCGATGGGATACTCCTTACCCTGTTGTTATGCCACCACATCATGGTATCACATTTTCCAGCTCCATATCAAGTCGTATGGTCAGCAATGCCTCTGGCATTCTGGCTTGCTTTTTGGGTGCTCAAGCATCCTGACTGGCAGGCCAGTTTAAAATTCTTCTTCCATTTCCATGATACCAGTAGAATGTTGGCAACAAAGTTAAAGAGTATTGGTGACATAGGGTCGCCTTGGCGGAGACCTTACATGACAGGGATTTCATTGGTTGCACCATCTGCGACTATAACCTTTGTTATACTACAGCCTTTGATGAAGCCATGCTGGGCACTATGGAGCGTGCGCGGTGCTGTTGCCATCAGACGGTTAGATAGGATGCGCGTGAGCAGTTTATAATTGGCGTTTGATAGTGCAATTGGGCGCCAGTTCCAAAGTTGGCATCTGAGGCCTTTTTTGTACAGATGTACAATTTGGGTCTCATGGCCTCCCAGAATTTGTTTGCCATTGTGCAAACAGTGGTTAAAGAGGGCTTTGAGCTCTGGCGTGATGCAGTCTCAGAATATGCTGTATATTTCTGCACACATATTGTTGGGGCCTGGTGCTTTCATTCTTGGTGACTCCTTTAGCGCCCTCTTAACTTCATTGATAGAGATTTCAGCGGATAGCTTGGCAACGTCTTCTGGCGTACAGCCACCCAGTGCCAGCTTGGCCAGGTCAATAAGGGTTTTTATTGCCAATTCGCTCATTTCTCTTTGTCAGAAGAGATTGACATAAAAAGTTTGACCTCACACTTGATCATTTTGGGGTCTGATGATACTTCCCCTTCCGCTGTCTCCACTTCCCATACCCTAGCCTTAGTTCAGATTTCCTTGAGGTGTTTCAGGCCCTCTTTGTTCATCGTCCCCACTAGGCTCTGATATTGGTAAGTTGCATTGGTCCATCTCTCTGAGTCTTGCTACATCATTATGGCCCAATACTTTTTGTGTGTTGTTTGGTACTCGCTCCACCAGTCTTTGCTGTCCTGGCAGGTGAGCCTCAGCCTTTCTAATTTAGACTTCAGTTGCTTCACGGCGGCTGTCCACTTTTAGAAGGTCACTTTTTTACCAAACTTCATACTATCATGTTTCATTTTTGCTTTAATTTGGGTCCACCGTTCTAGTGGGTCCAACTCTGGGCAGTTGTCTAGATGCGCTACCAGTTGATCCAGTCCCACATCAACCATTTGGCACCAATCCCCATTCCTCAGCGTGGCTGGTGCCAGTTGCCACTCATGGTTCACGGAGGTTCATCAAGGTTGATCTCCACCTGGATGACCATGTGGTTGCTTTTGGCATTTATGCTAACCACACTGTTGGACGTCATCAGCCTGAGGTCTGATGATATGAGGATGTAATCTAAATGTGATTTACCTGCCAGGCTAATCACCATTAAAACAAGTAAATCTGATAAAATGAATTAAAGTATATGGCGATCAGTAAATTTGGCATACATTGACTAATAAAATCATCTAAATTTACTCAAGGTGGGCTGACCTGGGGACAATACTGCACCAATTAGGGAAGTGAAGGAAATGGGAAATGAGGATAAAACCCAGGAAACCTCCATGCACGGCATATGATAGGCCAGGAACTCCATGGACCGCCTTTGCTATCTGCTATCTCAGTTCGGGGCATTGGTGTGCAAAACCAACACAGTCAAAATTGTCCCCTACCCAAAGTTCATTACTGGGATCAAACTCAGGGAGGAGTGGTAGAGGGTCCATACTCTATACTAGGGTATCCTCCCCTCTAATAAAATCATCTAAATATAATAAAATAAAGTATTGTAGATGGTGATCAGTAAATTTAGTATAATTTGACCAATAAAATCAACTAAATATATAAAATAAATTTTTTATAATATTTGTTTATAAAATACTAAATATTAGATGTACAATAAGTTTTAATTTTATAGAGAAATAGTAAGGGGTCAAAAATGATATATAGAGATAATATTTAATAAAGTAGAAAAAAGAGCCAATTTTAAAAATGTAATAATTTTTTTGGGAGAAAAGAGCTGGGGGTAAAGTTTTTTAAAAAAATGACACTTCTCAAAAAATTTTTGGGAAAAAAGAACATCCTTTAAAAAAAGCTTTAAAAAGTCTGAGATAATTGAGAAATTAAGCCTACTCAATAAAACCCTTTTTGATGTTGGCGCAATATTTTAACTGACTTATGATAGGTATTTATAATTTATATACTCAGTACTATTTATTCTAAGTTGCTTATAGTTTACACTTGGACCCAATCCAGACATAAGATATAGTTTGTATTCTTGAGCAAAATCCCATAATTCAGTTTATAATATGGCATCAACTTCAAAAAGAGTTTTATTGAGTAGGCTTAATTTCTCAATTATTTCATACTTTTAGAGCTTTTTTTAAAGAAGGTTCTTTTTTCCTCCCAAATAAAATTTTATCATGAAATTAAAAAAATAGCTTTGAGGTGCACATGGAACCCTTCCATCCACTTATATCCAAATTTTCAAATCTCTACATGCTGTAGTTTTGGCTGGGCATCTGTAAGTCCCAGGGAACCTCCCCTGTGTGTCAATTGGGCTCTCTTCCCGTTTTCAAGTAAAAAGGTTATGAAGAGGGTGGCTATACCCCTCGTTACCCAGGGTGACCTCACCCACATGGTAGACAATTACTGGGTAACAGCCCTCCCTCTTTAGATCCCTCCCCCAGTGCCACACTATCCTCAGCCAAACTTGTATATATGATCAGGGAAATCTGCGCTGAGATCACCAAACTAAAGTCAATTGGTACAAAAACAAGTGAAAACAAGCCTGATGATCAGAATCCACATAGTCAAAAAGGGACAAAGATTGATTCATTGGCCAGAATTGCTAATGGTTTCAATTAAGCCAACACTGCAATAATCAAAATTAACCCCCTCTCAAAATCATTGGTGATGATCCCTGACTTGCAGATAGTAGCATTGGACACCATCAACAATAGTTTGAAGCCCCCTTCCAGAAAATCGGGAGTTGTAGCCAATACAATGCTTTTGACTGAACAAACAGCCCAGTGACCAGGCACGGGCAGGTTGGGCATCTTGAACCTGTTCCCAACCAATTTGGACTGCTCTATGTGGGGTGGCCATGGGGGATTACCACTGCTCATCAGGCCAGATGCCATCACGCCAACTGTTAGAAACGTAGTTGAGCCTTGGTTTGGGAGTGTTGGGATTTTAACCAGATGAATCCTTCTGATAGTATCCAAATTAGGGGTTTTGGCTAGTTAATATAATTGCCAGCTATTCATCTAGTTCAATACTATTTATATTATATATTTGATCGAGTTTAGGTTCAATGGAAGCTGCGTTAGATGCCAAAATGCCATCTAAAGATTATTGTGGGAGTTTCCAGCGAAAAGCTGATAAATCTGTTACAAATCATCTGAAATGGTTCCATTGTCTAATTTGGAGCACCAGTGACTCATGCCAAGGATGCTCAAAGTCTTATTTATATACAAATTTATATATGATCGACCAGCAACTTATGCTGAGGATGGATTGACCTAATTTAGTATTTGGTGATCAGATGAGCAGATCTAAGAGGGAACCACTATGAAGTATTAATGAAAAATTTACAATCCAATAAAAGTTTGGAATCAAGAGGCTGATGGGTTTTCTGGCAGATGATTGGCCAAAGAGTACTTGGGCGCAGTAGCCCTGAAAGTAGTATAAATAGTCGTTCATTCCCTCCTAATAAACATCTCTCATTTGCCCATCTTTTCTGTTTGTTTGAAGTAGCTTTGTGCAACTAGAGTGGGGAAGTTGGGATAGGAGATCCCCAATAGGCATGGGTGATCACGCCTGGAGTGGCTGGCGCTGCCAGTTTCCATGCCTCCTCTCTATGAGGAATCAGAGGGAACCTGACCAGCTGGCTACCAGTGGATGAGCTGCATAGCCACCAACCCTAGCGGGGTGCAGCGTGGGAGGTGCCATAGCCACCCAAGAAGGTGTAACAATCAATGTTCATTACATGAATCTCATAAGGTGGGATTATGAGATTTGTGTGCATCAATGATGGCAATTCCATTATTATGAGTTAGACTTTTCTATTTGGGTTGATAACGGAATAAAAATTAAATATATTATTTATTTTATTGGTTGTTTGTTTTTGAGGTTCCCCTCCAATTTGCATTGAGTTGCCTGGATGCCATCAATTCTGGAGGCTTTTGCACCCCTCATTACCTACAATTCATTTAGCCTTTTTAGGAAGTATTTCAAAGTGAGGTCAGCCCCATTGGATTCACTTTGGAATTCTATTCAGACTCCAGGTTCACTTCCTAATAAAGGCTGCAATTGCTAGACTTGTTTATTTAATTTAATTTAGTATTTTATTTAAGCAAGGTTGGGGGCACATACGGCAGAAAAATAAGGAGGAGGGGAAGGGGGTGGACGCTCTGGGATCCTATTGAGAGTGGCCTTGTCCTGGTGAGAGGGGAGGAGCCAGAGTGGCTCGAGGTGACAGAGGCCATAGGAGATGCACCTCGGCCCAGAGGCCTGAGGTGACAGAGGCTGGTGCACCGCACCTCAGCCTGGTGTTCCCAGCAAGGCTGTCCATTTGGACAGGACCATCCAGAGTTGGTATGGCCATATATGGGGGTGGATGTTTAGGGATGGTGGAGGGCTGGGCCTTGGGAGCCCCATCCATTACAGAAGGGGATGGACTCACTGGGGCATGCCCAGATAGTTTGGTGAAGGGTCGTGAGGGTGGGGCAGCGCAGAAGTGCCTGTGCTGCCCAGGAAGGGAGCAGGACTTGCCAGGGCACACGCTGAGGATGCTTGGGGCTAAAGGTGAAGCCGTTGGTGGTTAGTTGGTAGTTTGGACGCAGGACTTATAGGGGTTGGTACGCCAATGAAGGCAATATAGCACAAGGGCCACCAGTCTTCATACTGGTTGACCTGGCACACTAGTGGAGCCCAGAGTCAATTTTGTGACAGTGGTGCTCACTACAGGGGCTTCACTGGTGGGCTGCTTAAGTAGTTGGAGGTTTGGTTATGGATTGGTGAAAGCACTTGTTAAGACCAACGCTCATTTGTGAGGGCGCTGGGAGGTCTTGATCCACCATTGGGGTGGGTCACAATGAAGGATATCATCTGGTTAAGTGGAGGGCAACGTTGGGATTTTAACCAGATGAATCCTTCTGATAGTATCCAAATTATGGGTTTTGGCTAGTTGGGCATAATTGCCAGCTATTCATCTAGTTCAATACTATCTAATGTTATATATTTGATCAAGTTTAGGTTCAAAGGAAGCTGCGTTAGATGCCAAAATGCCATCTGAAGATTGTTGTAGGAGTTTACAGCGGAAAGCTGATGAATCTTTTACAAATTGTTCAAAATGGTTCCATCATCTTATTTGGAGCACCGGTGACTCATGCCAAGGACGCTCAAAGTCTTATTTATATAAAAATTTATATTGATTGACCAGCAACTTATGCTGAGGATGGATTGACCTAATTTAGTATTTGGTGATCAGATGAGCAGATCTAAGAGGGAATCACTATGTAGTATTAATGAAAAATTTACAATCTAATAAAGGTTTGGAATCAAGAGGCTGATGGGTTTTCTGGCAGATGATTGGCCAAAGAGTACTTGGGCGCAGTAGCCCTGAAAGTAGTATAAATAGTCGTTCATTCCCTCCTAATAAACATCTCTCATTTGCCCATCTTTTCTGTTTGTTTGAAGTAGCTTTGTGCAACTAGAGTGGGGAAGTTGGGATAGGAGATCCCCAATAGGCATGGGTGATCACGCTTGGAGTGGCTGGCGCTGCCAGTTTCCATGCCTCCTCTCTATGAGGAACCGGCGGGAACCTGACCAGCTGGCTACCAGTGGATGAGCTGCATAGCCACCAACCCTAGCGGGGTGCAGCGTGGGAGGTGCCATAGCCACCCAAGAAGGGGATGGACTCACTGGGGCATGCCCAGATGTGTTGGTGAAGGGTCATGAAGGTGGGACAGCATGGAAGTGCCTGAGCTGCCCAGGAAGGGTGCAGGTCTTGCCAGGGCACACGCCAAGGATGCCTGGGGCTAAAGGAAAAGCCATTGGTGGTTAGTTGGTAGGTTGGATGCAGGACTATAGGGGTTGGTACGCCAATGAAGGCAAAATAGCAAAGGGCCACCAATCTTCATACTGGTTGGCCTGGCACACTAGCGGAGCCTAGGGTCAATTTTGCGACAGGGCGTTTGAGGTCAAACTGACAGCAACTCAGCCTGCTGCCAAATTCTTTGATGTCATTTCCCATTGAGCTTATCTGCCCCCATTACCAAATAATTTGCCAGTTAGGTCAAATTGAAGGACCCAATCCCTGCTTGTTCCCACATCAATCAACCACTAATTAATCAGTTGCATCACACTGAAAAAATTGTAGGTCAATTTTATTCACTTTCCTATAAAATAAAAATTGCCTCTAAAAACTATCAATTTTCGACTTTATTGATATCCCTCTGGCCGCATTCCTGATGGCTTTTCTCTGGTGGCCTGTCAGTTCCTATATTGGATGGGATTTACCTTTAATGATTGTCACTATGGCCCCTACCATTGTCAACTGGATTAAGCGAGCTAGATACTTCTGGCAATTCAACCCCATTAATTCAAACATCCGCCAACAATATACTGGGATCTTATGGCCTTACATCCACCATTTCCAGGCAAGGATCCGCCCCCTTGTCTCCTCAGTCAAATTGAACCCACCCACCGGTGACCTTGTAGAAAGTATATCTGTGGTACCATCCCCTGCAGCAAGACCACCAGTGTCTGGGGTTGTCTCCATTTGGTTTGTTCTTGGGTTGCTGTTCACTATTTCCCTACACCAAAGGTTTATCTTTTCCCAATGCCTGGCTCCATACAACGTCTTATGTGCGGCAATGCCTCTGGCATTCTGGCTTGCTCTTTGGGTGCTTACAAATCCTGACTGACAGGCCAGTCTAAACTTCTTCTGTCATTTTCATTATAGCATCACCACACACATATGCACTTGCTTTTATTAATATAGATACTACATAATAAACAACTAATTGCAACTCATATTTTTAAAGTAATATGAATAAGAGAGAATAGACAAGCTGTTTAAAATTTCCAGAATAATTAATATTTTAGTTTTAATAATAATGTGCCTCAATTAGTTTAAATGGTCATTTTGTCATATTAACATTTTTATTGTTACAGTATAAAGCTTGATACATATCTTCATGTAAGAACCTTTAAAACAGCATATCTCAAAGTCAAAAAAGCTGTTTATGATGTGTGGCGGCTCCCCCTTTTGGGTTGGGCACCACTAGTGGAAAAAAAGTTGTAAATCTAAACTCCATTTAACTTTTAGGTATATAAGCGGTTAAATATTATTTAAAAGGTACTTTTTATGTATAATCTTTAGGGTAGGCTTTATTATAAAATTAAAATTTCATATGGATCAATTTAATTAAATTTTATTTGAGGTGGGCTGACCTGGGGACAATACCGCACCAATTAGGGAAGTGAAGAAAATGGGAAATGAGGATAAAACCTAGAAAACCTCCATGCGCGGTGTATGATAGGCCAGGAACTCCATGGACCGCCTTTCTATTTGCTATCTCAGTTCGGAGTATTGGCGCGCAAAACCAACACATTCAAAATCATCCCCTACCCAAAGTCCAATACCAGGATCAAACTTGGGAGACAGTGGTAGAGGGTCCATACTCTACCACTGGGGTATCCTCCCTTCATAGTGATCAATTTAGAAAAGTAAAAATATACTTTCTATATTTAAACTGCTTCACACCAAAGGTTTAAAAGCAATACAATTTCCCAAAATTTGAGCTTCATTAGTAGAATATTGATATATAAGTCTCAAGTTTACTTTAATTTCATATTAAAACAGGTCAACTTGGGGCAGATACCTGCCAACAGGAATAGGACAATTTTTTAAAAAAACTTCCTTTAAAAAGGCAATAAAAAGTATGAAATAATCAAGAAAATGTGAATATCTTTTAAAACCCCTTTTGAAGTCAGCACCATCTTCTAGACTGAATTATAATACCTGTTTATATAATATATACTCAGAAATGCATATTTTAAGTTACTTATAGCTTATACTTGGATCTAATCAAATTTGAGACTAATTTGTATTTGTGAGCACAATTCTATAAGTCAGGTTGGAATATGGCATCAACTTAAAAATGGGTTTATTGAGTATTCACATTTTCTCAATTATTTCATACTTTTTAGCACCTTTTTAAGGAGGTTCTTAATTTACCAATTTTTAAAGAAAACTCTTTTTCCCATTAAAATAAAGGTAGTTCTTTTTTCCCAAAAAATTAGTGTATTTTTATTAGTGTTTATTTTTTCCCAAATTTATACCAAAAACACTATCTTTATATATTTTTTGAAACCTCACTAAAACTATCAATGACTACAAGTTTGTTTGCATAAAAATAAAAAAGTATTGTATATATAATATATAGTATCTTTTAAACAAATATACCAATAATTCATTTTATAAAATTTAACTGATTCTATTGACTAATCTATGATAAATTACTGATTGCCATCTACATTGTGCAACAGCCAGAAAATCCAAGTTCTGACTGCCATAAAATAAATGATGCTTTGATGCACCAACAGCACCAAAGCAGACCAACGTTGAGTAGGGGACAGGTTTGGTGCACTGACAGTGCCAAAATATCCCCACATCAAGTTGGTTATGCAAAACTGATTTATGGCTGGTCCAACCTAACCACACAAAAACTTCTTGAAGCCAGAAGCTAAAAAAGACCATAAGGTAAGCGAGGTAAGCAAACCCTGAAACAACCTTTATTTTTCATTCAGAAGATAAAAAAGGCCCGCTGAACAGAGCTTGTCTAGGGATCAACTGACAATGCTCCCCAGGGGGAAAGCTAGGGACAAAATTATGAAGTGAGCTTCAGAATTGGTGGGCACGCCTTTTTACATACTTTTCTTTAACTCACTGTCATATCTGTCTGTAGTCAAATCTTACAAGCTCTATTTTAGACGCTTAATGTTAATAAAATTTTTAAAACTTTGCACAAATGATGGTCTTGGATGAAAATACAATAATGCCTCAAAAGATTTAATTTTCATGTTAAAAATAAAGTTTTATATATATAAAAGTAAATCCTATATATTTCTAATATTGGTTGGTATATAGTTACAGCTGAGCAGTTTGATATTCAGTTGATTTAAAAGATTCAAGTTTATCTTCAAGGATAGCTAAAGCTTTGAAATTTGGCACATTTATGTATCTCTGATGACAATACATTATTCCATTAAGGATTCTGAAAAGTGTGAATTTTGCAAAATGAAAATATTTTTAAAAATTTCCCATTTTCTATTATATTATGGATGCCCTTTGGAGGCCTCACCTGAATCATTGATTGGGCTCATACAAGCCTAGCTTTTGGGTGAGTCACAACCCAGGCCCAAAACCAAACAAACTAAAAATCTTTTATTTAAATGATTTTATCAGATTAAGAAAATCTGAACACAAGTAGAAATGTAACAATTATGAACTCAGTTTGGTACACAATGATTTATTTTATTAAATCTAGTTGATTTTATTGGTCAATCTATGCTAAAAATTACTGATCACCATCTACAATAAAACTTTTTATAAATTCTTTGATTTTAGTATCATATTTTACAAAAATGATAAGTATCTATAATAATTTATGCTTGTCAAACTATGATCTCATACTTGCCAGGATTTTGTATATACCCCCAGTCATAGGACGTTATCATGTCAAAAGTTAATTTTTAGCTATCACTTCTTTAAGGCCAGAATTAAGTCTATCCGGTGATGTATTACCCCAAAGCTGAGATTCATTGCTTCTAGTCTATTTTTAACTGACTTTGAAAAAGGAGAAGGCTCTCAATTCAACCTGTATGTATGTTTTTTTGACATGATAATGTTCTATGACTGGGGGTATATACAAAATCCTGGCAAGTATGAGATCATACTTTGACAAGCATAAATTATTATAGATACTTATCATTTTTGTTAAATTCTGTAGATTGCTCACTTGTTAAATAAATCCTACATGCTTAAATAGGACTAAGTTCAGCCAAATATTCCACAATTTTGCCAGTGCCTTACAATATTTTGATCATTAAGAAGCTCACTAGGCGTATATAAATAGCCCTGACTCTTCTGGTCAATTTTGAGCCCAGTTTTCCCTTCATATTTGGGAACTTCTCTTAATGCAAGGCAAGGGTACAAGCTGTGGATTTCAAATGTCCAGCTTGCTGACACTCTCCAAAAGAGACTTAAGTTAAAAATAAGAAGAAGAATAAATAAAATAAATCTTTTTAAGACTAAATTATTTGATGATTAGTCATTAGGCCAGGCGCCTGTATTAATACCTCTAGAGCATCTCCTGGCAACATTTGAGCATGCAATCTCAACATATTATTTTCCATCTCTGTTCAGCCCTTGAACTGATATTACTGAGACCTATTGCTATGTTTATTGGCGACAAAATACTCTTAAAATTTGGGAGGATTTCAAGGACAAAAATCGCAATAAGAATGTGCAAAAGTGTCCTAGGATTCTCTCAATTTGAGTTTTGTCATACTGCTGATGAAATACATCTTCTGTCTAATTTTGGAACTGAATTGAAGAAAATGACGCACCCCTAATTGGAACGTTGGAAGGCTTCTCTCATTAGCACTAGGTACTCCCATTCAGGTGGTCCATGTGCAAGTGCTATCATGCCAATTATGAGAATTTATATACAAAATTTGCCATAGGTGGGAAATTATTCTTAGAACAAGCTCAATTTATGTTTTTCTCATAGAGCTGATGGAAAAGACTCCCTAGTCAGGATACCAACTGGCCCTCTCAATAGCACTAGGTACTCCCATTTGGGCAGTCCATGTGCAAGTGCTACCATGCCAATTATGAAGATCAACATACAAATTATTGCCCTAGGGCAAGAAATTGATTATGTTTTAACATCTATTTGTCCATGGGATTAGGAGAAATTTTTTTAGGTCAATTCCCAAACACTTTACTATTCTAATTAAGAATATTGTTCCCAATAAGTTGGTACTAATTGCTGAGCTTTGGTGTAGTGACAATCAGCCTGAATCTGCAAACGTATTTGGTTTAAGCGTTTAATAGAATATTCAGATTGTACTGATGTTGATATAGTTAGCCTGAGCCATGTAGTTGCAATAGGCTTTAAGTTGAGAATTATAGTATTAGCTCAAGCATTAGGAGGATGATTGGCCCAATTTTTTGGTTGCCAAAGGGTTTATTTTTGGGTCAACCACCTAGAATCTAACATATCCCCACACTTGGCTCAAGCATAAGACCTAAGTTTTCTAATTAGCCTTCATTGATCTTCATCGTTTGTCAATTTTGGTTCAAACCGCTGACAAGTCTAGAATTGGATCTTCTATTTGTTAATTTTAGCCTGAACTGCTGATGAGTCTGGAGTTGGATTCTCTCCACATCCTCAAGTGCAAACTAAAGTATTAATTAAGTGTATTATTTTTGTTATTTATTTTTATATACTTTTTATTATTATTATTATTATTATTTTCTTTTCTCTTTTAATTAATATATTTTATTTTATATTGTAATGATAATGTTTTCTTGTTTTTTTAATTGACAAAGCTCTTGACCCTTTTAATAAACTTTAAGTAGACACAGTTGTATATAAATTAGCCCTAACTTCTCTGTTAACATGGTTTGTTTTCTTCATGTTAGTCAAGGTATGCAAATCAGCCATTATAATAACATTGTTAAGGCTGATTAGGTCTTCAATGTTTTTGTTCACAGTATTTAGCTCAGTACAAACATAATTTCTAAAGTTGTTTTGCTTTGAATTTAAGTCCAGGTATTTTCTTCAGCCAAAAGTGGCATGTATGGCGAGACGTTCTGTGCTTTCAGATGTAAGGTTAATCAGGATTATTGTATCAACATGAGCTCCCCCCATTGTGTAAGATCCAGGGAGTAGGAGGTGCCTGCATCAGAGCTAGTA
>JAKSZP010007495.1:0-20346 GCA_022478985.1 Massospora cicadina
GTTTTTTATTTTTTACAGATATTTTCATTTGTAACTGTGCACTTGGTACCTTTTGGCGGTGCAGGTCCAGGTCTGATATCCTTTACCAAAATTCACCCAGTTCTGTACTTTATTACTTATACTCATCTCATCTGGTATTGATTATCAAACTGCACTGTTTGAATTGAATTGTATTACTAAAAGTGATAGTAATTATTAAGAAAAATAGGGCTTCCATTTTTGTAGCTTAATTATGCTGTGCCTAAGATGCCGACAGTCAATACTTAGGATAGGTAAAGACTTTTACAATCAACTTATTTTTTAGGGTGCTAAGTCACGCTTAGATGCCTTCAAATATACTATCCTGCCTAGGGTAAGAAGGTGAAGGAACTTAGTGAAGAAAAATACCAAACTGGATATTAAATAGAACATAACTTTATTAGAAAAAAAGCTTAGAGGCTTTTAAAAGTTGCTTCTAACAATATAATATCCACAAGAACGTAAACAGTAAAGCTAAAAGGTAAGCTATCTGAATTAAGGCTACTCATTGGATACTGCTTTTGTGTTTTTTAATACCTTTGTAGCTTAAAATTAATAAGTAAAAATGTTCTCTGGATTAACCAAAATTTGATAAGACTAGGCAACTGAAGTCAATCTTTGGTCAGATTACAGATTCTTACCCTTTTTAAGTTCAACTTTAATTCACTGCCTTGTATGTTACCTGATATAGGGTTCACCTGACATTGAGATAATCCTTTGTTTCGCTAGTCTGGATATTATCTTAGAATATCTTAGACGCAGATTGAATTGATAAGAATTTTTTATTTTTGAGTTGAGCTTTACAAAGCATAAATGTTTTCTGTATATTTAATCAAAGAAATTTTTTAACCCTTTTCCTGGCTAGGTATCAATTCTCTTATGAGTTTGATTGTATAAAAATCCTATCTAGTCCAATACCCTGATATCTGACATCCCCCTTCAAGAGTATTGTAAGGGGATTAATGACGTAGGAATTAACTATGCATGAAATTTATAGTAACTCACATTTTAAAAACTTACTTTAGTAAACATTTATACATTTATGAGTTATAACGTATGATTCATTTAGATGGAACCCAATTTTCCTCATTATAGTGCTTAGTAATTTTGATAGTACAAGACTAAATCAAAATCAAAATCAAGTAAAGGTTAGCAAGTGAAATTTTCTGCATGGCCTTCTCTTGTAAAATTTTGGCTATATTTGTCAGTTCCTCTGATTGAGGATGAAAAATTTTAAGTCTAGTTTCTAAAGCACGTTTTGAGCTCTCTGGTTTTATTACTAGTAAATTTGTGGGATAATAGAGCCAAGATGCCAGGTTCTCTTTCTTATATAACTTAATAGGAAACATTTTGATTAAATCATGAAGACTTATCTTGTAAGCCATAAATTCAATCAGTATATTAGTCCCAGTGTAATGGATTGATAGTGACCATCTTTATATATATCATAACTAATGTTTCTTTTTGATATCTCTACATTCCCATTAGTTGAGTGGGTTCAGGGCGCTGAAAAAAGTTGTTGAGTTACCATGCTCATAGCTAAGGTTATTACAGCCTTAGATTTAAAATTCTCGTCCATTATCGCATAGCAATAACTGTGGGCAACCATGACTAGTAAATATAGTGATATAAGAAATTAGAAGTAGCCTTGGAGGTTTGCATAGGAATGGCAGTTGCTTTGACCCTCTTCATGAAATGGTCAATCCTACAAGGATAAATATCCTCCTGTAGATTTGGAGTCAGGGCTATAATATCTAAATTGATGGTATGAAATGGATGCAGAGGGTTCATGGGCTTAAACTTGCACTTAGCCTTATGCAGTGAATGTTTATATCAAGTTATGCAAGCATCTAAGACTCCGCTACAGTGTCCATTATTCAAATCCAATAGTATTGATCCATAATCCATTCATAGGTTCTTTTTATAGTACTAGATGGTCCCCCTGAACATTCATAGGTTCTTTTGACTCTTCATATCCTAAGGCATTGTGAGCTTTCATTATAATTGTTACCTCTCTGTAGGTCAGAAGTAAGGTAACCATACTTATACTTTTTTGTATAATAATTTTTCAAAACCCTACTAATTCACATATGTTGTTTCAACATATTTTTTAAGATATTTCATCTTTGTCCTCACAGGAGTCTGGCTTCATGAATAGTTTGTGTAACAATTCTGCTTCTCTGTATTTAGATGTTGTGAAAAATTTTGTCAGTAAATCTACATTAATGTGCTTTGTTCCAGCTCAATGAACAATGGCATGTCATAATGCACAAAATTGAGAGACCAATGGGATAGCCTTCCTGTCAGATCCTTAATATTTTGCACTGCTTTTAAGTAGCGTTATATTTACTAACTGTGAATTTGTATCAAACAAAAAGAGAAGAGATGTTTCACCACAAATAAACTGCTAGAAATTCTTTCCCCGTGACACTGCAATTTTGCTCAGGCTTATAAACGT
The DNA here is from genome assembly GCA_022478985.1 of Massospora cicadina. Classification (NCBI taxonomy): domain Eukaryota; kingdom Fungi; phylum Entomophthoromycota; class Entomophthoromycetes; order Entomophthorales; family Entomophthoraceae; genus Massospora; species Massospora cicadina. The sequence continues at coordinate 2,477 of JAKSZP010007495.1, forward strand.
TTTTCTGTAGTAGGACACTGGATGGTTGATGCCTTCATCATCCAGGTGCAAGAGAATGGTCAATACGGCTAAGTTGGAGGCATCTGTAAAAAGGATTATTGGCTTCCCATAGTCTGGATGTTAAAAATTGTTTTTATTAAATTTCTTCATAGTCTCCTATGCAGTTCTTTGATATACTCAACATACAAAAGGGGTGTTTTTGGCAAATAATGGACAAAAGGTTGATCAAATTGAGCAAATTAGGGATGATTTAATGGTAATATCCTATCATTCCTTAGAATACCTGTATATCTCTGAGGCTTTATTGGCCCTACTATCCTGGAGATCGCTTCAAACTTATTATACAAAGGTTGATTCCAATCCTGAAACATGACATGTCCTAAAAATTCCAGTTTCTTGTTGGAAGACGGTACAAAATTACAGTATTTAGTTTGACGTTATTCTATTTTGTAAGTGTAAATCTTACTTCAAGTGGTCCAGATAATTGGTAAAGGTTTTTGTGAACACTGTTATGTCATCTAGGTAGACAATAACACAGCTCAGTTTGAGACCTTGCATATATGATTCATTTTTTTTAAAATGAGCCAGACGCGTTTCATAATCCTTGAGGAGATGGGTAGGTTGAAATATTATCCCATGCATATCAACGCGCATATTTCTTGGTCCTCTGCCAAAAAATCAAATTTCTGATGGCCACTGGAGAGGTCCATTTAAAAATAAATTTGAGCTAAGAAGTTGGACAAGAGCATCAACTATTCATGGAATAAATGGCTATCGTTCTTTTTGAGGCCGTTTAGCTTCCAGTAATTCATCACTATCTTATGACCAAAGCTTTTTTCATTATGATTAACAGTGGGTATAACCATGGACTCTGGGTGGGCAAAAAAGCCAGCATCTAATAGCTGCTTAAGCTCAGCTTTACATGTATTACTCCACTACCTTTGACTTTTTATACTTTTTCAATTGTAAAGGGGCTGAGTTTCTTCTATTATTACTATGTGTCCAATTTCCGTATGACTGCAATCAACATCTGACGTGAAAAAATTGATAATCTTTATTTAGTTGATGCACCTTCTCAAGTTCCTCTTGAATTTAACTTATTAGATATTTGGTTTTGAGGTATGGTGAATATGTAATTATAGGCGGGTAGGCCCAAATCAAGTTGATTACTAATAAATTCTACCTTTTTAATTTCGTTATCTAGTATACAACTTCTTGTTTTCAAATCTCCTGGTGTTTCTTGTTTATGATTATTTGAATTTGTTAGGGTTTTAAGAATAAACTCAATAGACCACTATTATCGCTGTGTAGAAGATTTCAGGTAATACTTTGGCTCAAATCTGTTGACTCTATAAATGCTAGTGATATGTAATAGGCACTTTAGGGCGTCACAATCTAAGTTAAGTCGATTTTAGAACTTTTCTTTAAAAATGTAATTCAAATATGAATAGTTGCTTTTTAGAGCCTATAATAACTCCCTTTGATGTTTAAGTCCAGATTCCTTGGCTTTACGTTGATGTGTTATAAAATCAGAAAAGATTTTAGTTTTGACATCCAGTGGAAATTCACTGAACCTTTGGTAAGTTTACCTCTTCTTTCCTGCGCTGGTATTCAACTTTATTATATAAGTATAAATGAATTTTAAGAATCCCATATTGAAATTCTAAGTCAGTTTTTTGACTAGCCTTGCATGAGCGCTTTTTACTTTACTAAAGCTCTTTGATTTCTAAAATTTGCTTTACTTGTGCTTTGATGCCTATGCCAAACTTCAATAATTAAGATCTTTGTAATAGACAAACTTATGCTTCACTTTAGTGATGTGGCAGATAGGAATTTGTGACAGGGGGTATATTCAGGATTATGTTGTTGGTAAAAAATATGTTCTCCTGATTTATTAAATACATCTTTGGTAATATATAATTATATAGCATCTGCCACATCTAATGAGTGGAGGAGTTTTTTCATATTTCTTACATAAGTGAAAAATCATAAAGCCAGAGAAGAATAAGGTCTTGACCAGACAAAAGTATTTTTTATTGCTGGATTCTTTTCTAAGCCAGTACAAGGGGAACTTCATAGTTTTGGAGTGATAATTAGCCTTCCTTTAGTTGATAAATCCTTCAAATTTGATCATAGATTGTGTCCTGATGAGTATATTGTACTGGATAGTATCCATGGAAAAAGCTGGAGTTGAAAAGGCTAGTTTGCTAATTCAAATTTGCAGGAAAGGTAGGAACCTATTTCTTAAGTGTTGTTTAACCTGAAGTGCTATACTTCTGGGTGTACTTGAGGTCAGGGCGAATTTGGTCTTCTTGATGAGTTAGAATTAGAAAACATTGATTATTAATCCTATGTCTAAGATAGCCATTGCTCTGACCTTCTGAACCACCACTTATACTTTGATAATGACTTCTCTGAACTTTGACAGGAGAGCTAAAACCTCATTAGGACGTAACGTAGCATTTAATTTTTCTGGAAGTCTCAGGGTATAATTTCTGATCACCATTAGACTGTGTACACTCATGATGGGTCAGATCAATAAGGCAAGGTATTTATCAGCATTGAAGGCCGTATTAATTATTCTTGGACACCCAAGAACTTGACTAAGGCAAGTGTAATCCAAAAATTGGTCAACGTCAAAATTTTTGGCATTCAAAAAATCCAGAATGGCAATCTCAGCGGGTTTATTAAAAATAGTAAGCTATGTCATTGTAAACCCCCTTCAAAGTCGTCACTAAAATAATTAAAAATTAAGAGATGTGAGTGATTGGAATTTTCATACTCAGGTACTTAAGCTGTCAACTTTAGAGCACCATGCCCTAAAATAACCGCCCTTCTCCCTGCTCAGCAAAGGCAGGGTCCTTCTTAAAGAACTCATCTTTGGTGTGGTTATTCTTCTTGAATTTATTTCACTTGAGATTCTTTAACTTTTAGTTTTATTTTCCTCCACAGTATACATTCTGTGTATTGTGGAAGCCTTTTTGAAGTTTATGGTATCTTTATATCACTCACCTCAAGCAGGGCTTCTTTGATGTTAAGGACATAGTTAAATCTTTGTTTAAGTAATGTATGTGTATGGTTAGGTCAGGATTACTTTGAAATCCAGCAATAACTGCATCTACAGCATCAATTAATGTAAGCTTCTTTGAGGTCATTAGCATTTGAGCTTCAATATAGAAGCAATCCGCAAAATTGGCATGGTTTCATTATAGCGTAATGCAAACTTCTTAGAATCATGTTTCTTTAAGAATCAAGCTATTATTGGAGCCATATTCTATGTATAAGCGCTTCCTTAACTTCACTCCAAGTATTCAGGTTGTCCATGTGGAGTGCCATAACCTCCTGATCCATACAGCAAAACAATATATGATATACTTAAACTTTTGATAGTCTAACTTTCAATTGCAGCTACATAGACATAGAAAAAAGATGTGATACTCCCTTCTCCAGGATTAGACTTGTCCTTGAATGTAGTTTAAAAATAGTAGATTCCAACTCTGTGATAACAGGTACTCTGGGAGATTCTGATTCAGTTATCTTAGTAATGTATTGCTTTTCTTAAATTGTTATGTGAGTTGGCAAATTTGACCTTGTATAATGTTATAATGGATCCCCACATATCTTGTATAAGTCTTGATGCAACATCCAGCATATTAATGTGCCTTTTATAACAACTTTGACATTACTAGGATGTTAACACGGATGTTAAGAGCATTGATTTGTAGATATGTATTAGAGTTGTAAGTTTTTAAGAGCCAGTGCTCATCATCTATTACTCCAATGCGCCAGTTTTAAGTCCCTCTTCATCTCTTTGCATCCAGTGCTTTGTTGAGGCTTGTCCATCTTGGCTTTTAAATCCTCCATAAGGGTATTCCAATGTTTCTCAGCTTCCTTAGGTAGCGGAATATCCATTTAATGTATTCTCAACTAAGTGATTAACATTTAATATTTCTCTTTTAATATTTTTTATTGCTCAGTAATTAAATGAGTAACTACATGAGCCACTCAGGAACCAGATCCTTAAAGACATAGGCTAGTTGGGAAATAAGGTTCTGAGGTAATGAATGAGCCTCTGAGGTTCAGTGGGATTCAAGGTATTAATTTTTTAGGGTGAGATCTAATAAATACCTGAGAATATTTTTTGTTCTTCCTCATTATGATGGCTAGTAGAATCATGGGCCACCATTTCACTTAAGCTTCACCAGCTTTTTTTGAGCAATTTGGGAAAAGTCTTCTAATAGTTTCACGGTCATTTATCAGATTTAGCAATATCTTTTCTGAGGAGTACTATAGCTTTCTCTACATACTTGATGACTCTGGAATCAATGGTCCACATTTGGTTAAGAAGTTGAAAGATATAAAACAATTCTCTTTGATCAGTTAGCATATGTCCCCTAACTTTAAGATGCTAAATTCTATATCTGTTCATAGGTCATTCTCAATGCCCCTTAGGTATTGATGTAATGATGAAGTTTCTAATTATGGGCTCCTAATATTCATGTGGTAAAGCGCTGGGTGTAAGATCGCATTATGTATTAGATGAATTTGCACTGGCACCCTATATCTCTTGGAGAGCACTAGTTTTTCAAAGGATCATGAGAATACTGTCCATAGCGGATGCCCTTTTGCGGCTTGGAACTTTCTCCTGGGTTTATGACTCCTGAAATAAGTCTTAAGCCCCTTCATAGGAAATCCAGGTTAGAAGTCAAGGTTCTGGGATCTCCATTGGATTTTCTTTTACTTCTTCAAATGTGACCATGGGTTATAGTCCCAAAAGTCCTTTTCTTCAGAATTTCCGTTGTGCGCCAAGTGTGGTATACTATCAATAGTATTATCTTCCTTTGCTATCAAATAGATGAAGGTATCATTAAGCACTGGCTTTGCCCCCTATATTGAACACCAGCCTTTAGGGCTTCTGTTTCTGAGAAGCTCAATGGTGCTATTCCCAAGAATCCTGAAAATCAATACTCATTTTAAGTCAGAGACTTTTTCAAGTATTTCTTTTTTATGGAATGAAGTCACGCTTAGGTCTCTACAACTAGAGTATCCTTCCTATTTTAAGAGAGGTAAATATTTACTGAGGTTAAGATACCAAAATTTAATGATCAAATAAGGGTATATCTTTATCAAAAAATAGCTTAGGAGATTCTATATTTTACTTTTAACAATATAAACCTCATAAGGAAAATGAACAATAGAATTAATAGGGGTCTATCTGAATCACGGTTACTCATAGGATACCGCTTATGGGTTCATGAATGCTTTATTAGCATAAAGTTGATAGGTAAAAATGGTGCCAATTGAACCTAACCTTAAACTTGGTATCAAAAAAGTTTATCATCAGGAATATTACAGATTCTTACTATTTTTTGTGAATACATTTTAATTTATTTCCTTATATGTCACCTGATGTAGTGGCTTCCTGACACTTAATAATCCTTTGCTTTGGCTAGTCAAGATTTTATCTTGGAGTATTTTGGGATCAATTTGGTCTGATGAAAAGTCCTTAGTATTTATATGAGCCTTACCTACCATTGATTGTATAGTTTATCAATGGGATGTCTTAAACCCTCTTTTCTGTTTTAGGCATTGATTCTCCCATAAAATTTAATTTATATTATTTCTATCTCATCAGATATCCCAATATTCAACAGGTGAAATTGCTTTACTTTAAGTGAAGCCTCAACTTTAGGTCTACTTAGTTATCACAATAATTGATGGCAACTTATTTTATTTTTATCAACATCAAACTATACATAGTATGTGATGTTTAATCAACATAAGGCCCAAGATGTTTATTATAAACTATTTAGCAATGTATGATTGGGCCTTTACCAAAATTAATATTAATTTCAATTTTCAAAGTTCTGAGCAATTTCCCAAAATAATGCTGCGTTCACTACCAAACAACCTATCAGATAAATTGCCCTATTTATGCTCTTCTGGACGATGAGATAGGGAAGAATGCATGAATTAAATTAACATCACCTTAATGTCGCCTGATGTTATATTCAGCGTTTATTTTTCTTTGTTGCCCCATTTAATGTCATGACACCTATCATCCGTACCTTCTATTGGCAAATAATGGAAAACTTAACTGTGCTACCATTTTTGATTTGAATCATCCCTCAATGATGAAACTTTATCTACTCTAACTCTGATACTGGAATGTGCCACACATATGCATTACTGAATCTACTTTCACCCTCACATGTTGTATGAGCCTATTCCTCATCAGATTCTTAATTATGTCCTAGTAATTTAAATTATATCAAACTTTGTATTAATAAAATACTTCTTACTCACTATTTTATATAGTAAAAGTCGTTTAGCTCCTCAGGCGTTGGTTTGTATACCTGGAGCTTAGAGAGAGTATAAGAGAGTTTTTAGAATAGTAGTACCTATACTAAAGATCCAGGAGCTTACTGCGCCGTCATGATACATGGTAGAGCTAAAGTTGGAATGGCCAACAGTTGAACTGTACAAGTAGTATGGAAAAGAACCTTGCACTACACAGTTGGTGCTTACTACAGGGGTATAGTAGCAGAAGAAAAGAAAATGAAGATATCAAGCCTAAGTGAATTTCTAGCCCAGCTCCAAAATAAAAGTTTCCAGCCTAGTGTCCTATCAGATAATTATTGAGATGATATTTAAGAGCCTGGTTATACCGGAAGAATTAAATTTACTCCAGATGATGAAAGTCAACTAGAAGATTATATTGAAGATGTTGATGATTATATCAATCACTTTGTTAATACATTTAGCACATTCTACAAGGTTGTCAACTATTCTAACCTTCAACCTTAGCGCCCTCTAAGTTCTCCTGGGACGCTCCTTGCTATTTCCTGATGAAACAGCCAACGTAAATGACTTGTGACCCTTCTCATTTCTATGCACTAATTCTTCCTTCTGTTTTGCCAACTAAACACCCAGCTCAAATTGTACGGCGCCCTTTTTAGTTCTCTGCACCAAAGCCCATCTATGTTCCAACAACAAAAGCATAACAGCCATTACAAATGCTTTGGTGCTCTCTCTGTTTCATTACACCAAATTTTCTGTCTGTTGCAAAGACAAAATTGGAACAGCCAACCCAAATGCCTCAGCACCTTTGCTGTCTCCCCATGACAAAGCTCCTTGTTACTTCAACACTAGAATTAGAGCTTGTTCTAAAATTGGCGTTTCTGTTGAGATATGCCATAAACAAAATTGCACAAGGTTTGACCCACTGAGCAATATGGCCAACAATATGAGGATTGTTGCCCTTGTAACAACAGAAATAAACTTTTTATTAATAATATGAAGCACTTTCCCCCACTATACTTCTTTATTTATTATTATAAACACACCTAATTCTCCTGTGTCGCTCACTCTAAAACTATTAACAACCTATTACCCTTGATCATTTCATCCCGCTTGTATCATAGCAACTTTGTATGGTATTACTTTCATGGCTTAGTAATTCACTTCGCCATATCTCATTGGTTCTGCTAATTCTTCATTCGTTAATTCACATCAACCCAATTCAGCCAATTTCCCAGCAACCCAATATTATCTCATTTCAAAGCACACTTGAATTAATCATACTCAAAACAACTCGGCAAATTTCATCCATTCTACTATATTGACTTAGGGCTTATCGTCCAGTCATATCAGAATCGTGACATTACCCCCTCCTTGACTGGACAATAAGACTCCTATTGCTTATATGCCCGGAGAAACTTTGCATGCACTTGGTTGATGATCAGACCGCTACCAGGGTCCTTGATAGTATATGCATCCATACCAGTCTTCTCAATAACTTCAAATGGCTTAATCCAGATACTAGCCAAATTGTGTTTCCATGCAAACCCATGTTGATTGTGGAATAGAACCATGTCTCCATCTTTGAATTGTGCTAGGCCACTTCGACATACCTGATCAGCAGCCTGGGTTTTGATTTTCTTGGCTAATCTGAACAAATACACTTCAGTTTGTAATTTGATCAGCATATCCATTAAGGTGTTCAAATAGCATTTCAGATCCTTTTTGCTGGTGTCTTCTACACAAGCATATAAGAGCGCAGGCAAAGCAGGGTGCCATCCATAAAGCAATTGGAATGGGCTTTTTCCTGTGGTGGAATGGTAGCTAATGTTGTAGGCCAACACCGTGGTAGAAAGGAGGGTACTCCAATTGGGCGGCCTATTAGTAACCAACTTTTGGAGAATGTTCACCAGGGTCCCATTGACCCATTTGACCATTCCGTTGGACTCAGGGTGATATGGAGTTGTTTGAACCCCGCGGATGGCCATCATTTCTTTGAGTTTGGGAAATATGTGAGAGGTAAAATTAGTGCCGTTGTCAGTAAGGATAAACTGTGGGTAGCCGTGATGCTGAATGATGCATTCCATTAAAAACTTAGCCACAGTAACCAAGCCCAGATCCCAAATGGCCCTTGCCTCAACCCACCTGGTCAAGTGGTCAATCACCACCAGGATGTACTTGGATCGGTTAGCTCCCATTGGCAGAGGGCTGACAACATCAATGAAAATTGTATGCCAAGCGAAGTGCAGCTTTACTAACTGATATGAGATCTTCTGGTGAAACGGCTTTTCCACTTGGCACTGGTGACAGGAGGAGATAGTATCAAGCACATCAAAGTTCATGCTTTCCCAGTAATACAAAAGTTGCAATAACTCCAATGACTTGCACACACCACCATGCCCAACTGCCCTATTTGCGCTCATGATAATGTTAGGCCGCGTTGAGGGTCGCGGGAAATTCACTGTGGAATCACCAATCCGCTTTTACAACTCTCCATTCCACTGGAAAGTATTGGCTCACATTTCATTCAACGCCTTGATGACTTGGGGCAGCTCATCATCATATTTTCTGCTAAGCATTTTGTCATACATGATATCACTCAGATCTGCCGTAACAGCAATAGTGGGTATCCTTGACAAGCATTCATCATTCTGGTGCTTTGCTCCTGGTCAGTGAAGGATATCAAAATTGTAAGCCTGTGCTTTAAGGACCCATCGTGCTAGCTGACCCTTAGGCTCCTTAAGGTTCTGCAGTCAGCATAACAAGGCGTGATCTGTTACAACTTTAAATTTTACACCATGCAAATATACTTGAAATTGCTTGTAAGCATAAATCACTGCTAAGCACTCTCACTCAGTCACAGTATAATTTTGTTCATGGCTATTCAGACTTTGACTGAAATATGACACTGGGTGCTCCTCCCCCTCATCATCTTTTTGAGACAGAACTGCCCCCACAGCAGAAAGAGAAGCATCCGTCTGTACAATGAATTCCTTTTCAAAATCTGGGTAACATAGCACTGGTGCCTCAGTCAATGCTGTTCAAAGAGTATCAAAGGAGCGTTGACAGTGTTCCATCCATTCAAGTGTGGCATCCTTTTTTAATAACTCAAACAGTGGACCTCCAATACAACTAAAGTTAGGTATGAAGCGACTATAGTAGCCAATTATCCCTAAAAATACTTGTATATCTCATTTACTGCTTGGTGTAGTCATCTTCTGAATGGCCTCCACCTTAGCTGGTTGGGGCCTCAGCCCTGTTGCATCAACTACAAACCCAAGGTACTCTAGCTGATCCTTGAAAAAGTGGCACTTCCTGGACTTGATCTTAATGTTGGCCTCAGCCAACCAGTGGAATCCTCTTCCAAATGGCTAAGGTGCTCAGAAAATGTGCTGTAGAAAACGTTGATGTCATCAAGGTATACAAGAACGCATGAAAGCTTCAAGTTGCTAAGGATAATGTCCATTGCCCTTCGAAAAGTAGCTAGGGCATTACACAGCCCTTGTGGCATACATGTCATTGAAAAAGCCCTTTTGACGTGATAATGGCGCATTTTTCTTGTTCCGCCGCAGGTAACTCAATCTGCCAATAGCCAGATATTAAATACATTGCAGAGAAGTAAAGAGCTCCCCTAACTGGTCAACGCATCATCAATCCGTGGCAAAGGGTATGAGTCTTTTTTTGTAATGCTGTTGAGCTTGCAGTAGTCAACTACTACCCAGTTAGTACCATCCTTCTTTTTGACATTGGGACAGGGGAAGCCCATGGGCTCTTCGATGGTTTGAGCATTCCTTGCTCCAACAGTTTATCAATTTCTGCTATGACAACTTCTTCCGTGGCTCTAGATTGGCGGATTGGCTAAGATCTGATGGGAGGATGATCCCCAGTGTCCACTTGATGGATCACTCCTTGGGCGCACCCTAAATCATGATCATCAACAGCAGATATCTCTTTGTATTTTTGAAATAAGGCTTCCACTCAATCCTTCTGATCTTCTGATAACCCCATTAAATTTTCGCGCGGTAAAACTGCCATTATGCCAGGCTGTGTCACAACGGGCAGACTGAATTCATCCAGTGAACCAAAATCATGAATCCCATGGACCTCCTTGACTAGAATGAAATGAAGGAATGCAACTACTTGGTGTAAGCGGATTTGCATTGGTTTATCCTGTAGATTCGCTACCAAGACCTTGATCTCACCATGCCCAAGGAGTATAATGCCAGGGGCCACATGGGGCTTGAGCCTTGATTGTTGATAGGGCCCAATGACCTCCTCATATAGCCAAGCAGGCACTTCCACCTCTAGCTTGGTGCTTATGATTGCTTGGTGTCCAGAGGTAATAGATATAGGGCCAGCGGCTCTAAGCGGTAGCCCTTGATATTCATAAATTTGATGAGGAAGGGCCTGAGTCTTATTCTTTAGTCAATGATAGAGAACTGCAACCACTCCATCACTGTATGCAAGGTTAATGTGACTCATGTGTACTGAATCCTTTGGCATTCCGCCAGAAGTGAAATAGATTGGGATCCGCTGCCCCATAATTTCAAATGTCTCCTCTGTCATATTGACAACAGCCCCAAAGTGGAACATAAAAGTGGTACCAAATAACAGGTCATAGTTATTGTTTGGTAACACTATAGCTGGGGCTACAATGCTGATTGACCCAAACTGAAAAGGTAGCGCGCTGTATGCTCCTTCAGAGTCTGTGATTTCTGCTCCTGCAGTCCCATACACCATATGATGCTCCACGTCAGGATTTAATGCCAACTTTGGCACCAACTTGGTGGGACTATGTTGATTGGGGCACCTATATCAATTATTTCACAAACTCAAGTTTTTGCTATGACAGTATCACAGTAATTACACTCAGAGTAAGATGCATCTGATTGTTTTAAGACATGGACATTTAATGGGTCTTTTTTCCCAAGGAAGCTCATAATACCCTTCCCCACTTTAGAGTATTCTTTAACAATAGCGTCCACAGGGAGGGCCACGCTTACCCCTTTCAAGAGATACGCATCAGCTAATGGATCTGGTTCATCAGTAGAAAGGTGATCAAACATTTGACAAGCATAAGCCTTTAGCTGTTCCTGAGAGTTTGCTTCTGCCATGTCCATGAATTGTGTTCATGTCAGCACATTCATCCCTCCAAACGGATGTTGATATAAGAAGGCGTCATCATACTGAGGATCTTCCACTGAAGGAACAGGAATAGATTCTGGTGGGACGTTTTGGGTCAGAATAGCGGAGGTAGAGAGTTCCATCTCTACTCCGCTCTGACTTTTCCCTGTTGGTACTTCTCCTGTGGTAAGTACTGGGCCCAACATTTGTGACAACTTCTAGACAGGTGCCCAGAGTGACCACACAAAAAGCAATTAATCCCATAAGACCTACAACCTTTTTTTTTTTTTTTTTTTAGTACTAGATGGTTAAGACCTACAACCTTGATTATTGGAAAAGGAGCCACCCCAAAGGTTGGGCTGGAATCAAAAAGTGTAAACCAGCTCCTCCCAATGGGTGAGCTGCTGTTGGCAATTGGATTGAAAGTGAGGCGTGTATTGATGATAAGCCCAGGGGATGCTGAACAGACGCTGAACAGGGAGGGATAATTCCTCCAGATAAGAAATTCCAGCAGCGGAGGCGCTAGGTTTCTTCTCTATATTGGGTAGAGGAAAGGTAGTGGACAGATGGTCTGGAAGTTTTGAATTACACTTCCAATGGGGCAGGTTGTATCTTGAAGTTACACTGGGAGGATTCTCCAAAAATGCAATGAAGTAAATAAGAAGATACAGGTTAAACTCGACCTAATTTTTATTTTTGAAAAGAGGAAATATTTATAGGCTTTTTTATGGTTCATAATCTATTATAGTGAATTAATCTCTGCATGATCAGATCTTCAATCAGTTGATTGGGATCCAATTGATCATCAACTTTGATAGATTGCAATAGATTACTCACTCCTTCTGATAAAGTCAGGTGAATTTAGGAAGGGGATTTTTCAGAGATATGCGAATTCAGTGAAATCCTGACACTTTCCCCCTCAAGATCAATTGCGGTGGAGGATGACTTCTTAAAAAGCTAGGATGAATACAATTTACCACAACACCAGTATCAGTATGAACAATCAAATATTCTAATCCTTTTCAAAATATAACTCTATAAGGACCAGACCAATTAGTTCCCAGTTTTTCAGTCCATCCGCTTGACCAAGAATGATAATACATAACATAATCTCCAATCTGATATTTGGTAAGACTGGTTTATGTTGATTGCTTTGTAGAGTCTCTCTTTGAGTGATGGTTTCAAACTGAATTCATTGCTTGATCCTGGAGGAGTATAATTTCATCAGCCAAATTTCTCATAAACTAAATTGGAATTTTCTGGGATGCTTTCTTCAAGGATAGTCTGAACACTAGAAGGGACTGAAGGATTCCGCCCATATATACACTTAAATGGGGACATCTTGATAATGCGGTGATAGCTTATCCAATAAGCAAACAAGGCACTAGGTAAATAAAAATTCCACCGAGTTGGATCAGTCAAGGCCATTTTTCTTAAAATTGAGACCAAGGTTCCATTAACTCGTTCAATGGCTCCATTTGTGGATGGATTATATGGGACAACAAATCGCTGAGTAGTGTTAAATAATTTTGATAACTCCTGTATAAGCTGCGAGGTGAAATTAGTCCCATTATTTGACATAAGGACCTTTGGACATCCATGTTGAGAAATAATATGATGATATAGGAATAAGGCTGTAGTCTTAGCCGAAGGGGTAGAAATTAAAATGGCCTCAACCCATTTGGTCAAATGGTTGATGGCCATAATGATATACTGATGACCATGCACTCCTCGAGGAAAAGGCCCTACAACATCAATGCTGACTACTTCAAACGCCTTAGTTGGGGAAATGACTTGATGTTGATAAGTAGGGTTGGTAGTTCCATGACGTTTGCACGTAAGACATGAGTCAAGAGTCTCCTGAATGAACTCGGTCATGTTGTTCCAATAGTATTGAGTCTTCAACCATTCTTGAGTTTTCTTTAAGCTGCTATGACTGACTTGTTTGTGAACTTCCATTACAGCGTGAAACCTGGAGTTGAGATGTAGGAAGGGCAACCACTTAGACTTGACTTTCTTATACAAAGCTCCATCTTGAATCATAGTATCTTTGGTAATTGATTTTAGATAGGCTCAATCCTCTTCAGTCTCTTGATCCCATAATTCCGGTCATTCAATAAGATTATACAAGCGTTCTTCTTTTTCTAGTTCCAAGGTCAGAATAGGTAGTCAGGATAACCCGTCCGCATTTTGATACTGAGCTCCTGAGCAATGAACAATGGAAAAATTGTAATTTTGCAATTATAAGCCCAACGGGCCAACCTCCCATCAGGATCCTTCATATTCTGCAGTCATTGTAAGGAGGAATGGTCGGTAATAACGGTGAAATGGGTATCATATAAAAAGGGCCAAAAATGCTTGATGGCCAAAATTACTGCTAAACATTACTGCTCAGTAACAATATAATTTCGTTTGGCCTTTGACAAAGTTTTTCTATAGTAAGCAACAGGATGATCCTTATTTTCTCCATCACACTGAGATAAAATAGCCCCAATAGCGACATTGCTTGCATCTGTATGTAGAAAGAAAGGCTTATCAAGCTGGGGTTCTGAGGAAGCTTGGTAAACAATGCTCCTACCATCCCTATCCTTTGGGTCAAAGCACTGTGGGGTGCTAATTCAGAAAAACAATTTTTTCAAATTTATATCTTCAGAAACATTCCTAAATGACCGAGTGCTCATTGTCACCTTCTCATGGGCCAATGTTGCACACACAATCATCAACATTTACGCCCCAAATGGTGCACAAGAGCATCAGGAATTTTTCTCATTGGTCAAATCCCTCCTGCTACCCTCCGATTCTTTCCTAATTGGCGACATGAACTGTTGGCTAACCTCACCAATGGACCGGTGGCCACCCTCACCCCACGCCCCACAGGGTCACGTAGAACTACGCGTTCTAAAGCCACCCTTGGGTTAATGGATGCACTGCCGTGACATGCCCCACTGCTTGAAAAAATGATGCATCCCCATGTCCACAATGGCCAATTAAGGTCCATGACCTGCATTGACCTTATTCTAGCGCCAGCGAAATTCCAACCCCACATCTCCCACTTCAAAACAACGAAAATGGAATTCTCTGACCACTGAATGGTCTCAATAACATACCACTTACCTGTCACAGTTGCAAAGGCCCCACATTGGTGCAAAATCCGCCCCCCAGAGCTTGCATCGCCAGGATTTTCCATGTGGGTGGAAGAGGCAACTTTGGCAAAATTGTTTGTTGCACCGTTTTGCGCAGACCCCATTTCCACATGAGCAACTTTCAAAGAAGACACCATCTGACACTATTGCCATCTCTCATCCAGACGCTCACGAGCCACATTGGCGGTTATATCACGTGCGCTGGCAGAATTGGCCCACTTGGAGTCCAACATTCCAGCTTCAGGATATAGCCCTGCATGGGGCCAGAAGTGGGCGGAGGCAGCAGCTCACCTCAACGCACTTGAAAAGCAACACAAACATCGGGTTTGTGTCCAATACAGGGCCACACGCATCACTAAAGGCGACAAGTGCACCGCATACTTCTTCAAAAAATTTTTTGAACCACGCCAGAGCGTGGCCTGCACACAGGTGCGAAGATCAGATAATTCTATTGTGGACACACCGGCCAAAGTGGCAATCGAAACGCAAAGATATTACTCCAAGTTATACTGAGCCAAACCAATTCAGCTGGCCGAAATGGCGGAATTTCTCAACAGAGCTCATATCTGCACCATTTTCTGATACCCGGGAATAATGAATTTAATTACTCCGAATGAATTATGGACTACCATTTGTGGTGCGCCAAACTGAAAATGCCCAGGCCCAGATGGCATTCCATATGAGTTCTACAAAAAATATTTTAAATATATATCCCCATTGCTGCTAGCCTCACTCAACCAAAGCCTGTTGGAAACGCGCCTCCTACCAGGAGGACATGAGGCCTTTACAGTCACACTCTTCAAGAAAGGGGATAGGCTAGACTTAGCCAACTGGCGCCCCATTTCTCTAACAAACACAGACACCAAAATTTTAACAAAAATCATGGCTAACCATTTAGGGACTGTAGCATCTGCCACCATCTCTCCAGAACAATTCGGTTTCATCCCCAGAAGGTCGATTTGGGATAACGTGCACTCTGTGGCTAATGTGTGTCAGTCCACAGCCTCTGGGGCACTTGTATTCTTGGACCAACAAAAGGCCTATGATAGAGTAAACTGGGAATACCTTAGGGCCTGCCTCCAACAATTCCGCCTACCTCCCCGCTTCATTAACTGGGTGATGCTGCTCACAGAATCTGCAACAATGGCTGTGCGCGGCCCAGGTTTCCTAACGGAAGTAGTCCATCCTCAAAGGGGCCTGCGACAAGGGGACCCCCTGAGCCCACTCTTATACAACTTCAGCCTTGACCCACTACTGCGAAATGTGAATGCCCAACTCACTGGGGTCCATGTGCCAGGCCAAACCCCAGTCAAGATGATGGCATTTGCAGATGATTGCGTGGTGGGGGTGTCTAATAACAAAGATGCACGCGCGCTTGAAGCCCTCATCCAGGAATATTCCTGGGTAAGCAACGCGGCACTGAACGCCTCTAAAACCGAAATCATCCTCCTTGGTCGGTTTCAGAACTGCTGGGCCCCAGAAAGTAGTTCCCAACCCAGCCCATCTGCTCGCCCAAGTCCACGCCTTACTAACTCAAAACACACCGCTCCACTGGTGCTCCCCTTTGTGCCGCGACCTACCATAGGACCAGTACGCCATCTGGGCGTGTGGTTGGAGGCAGGAGGATACGCGTCAGCAGTAATGGAGTGCCATATACTGGACAACGTGATGAAGCTAATCGCCTCTCTCAGAGCCCACCCTACTACCCTCACTGGCAGGGTTGTTCTTGCCAACTCTATGCTCCTATCCAAAGTCTGGTTTGGAGCCCACGCCATCCCCTTCTCCCCAAGCTTCTTCAAATCCCTGTATGCTTTGCTACAAGGTTGGCTTTGGTCAGGCCGCCCTCCACCAGTACGGCTAGAGGTCATGTTTGGCCCTCATCATCATGGTGGCATGGGCCTACTTGACTTCAAAGCCCATGCCGCCAAGATCCTAGGCACCTGGATTGCGGCCGTCACTGCTTCTACACTCCCATCCCAACACTGGTCCCGCGCGGCCTGCTCCAACTTCTCCCGAGCCTTGGGCCTCAACAATCCATCAAACCCCACTCCCTGATGAAATACCTCGCATCACACACATCAGCCACAGGTCCTCACGGGACCAAAACCCACTACAAACGAATCCTACTCTCCATGCGAAGCGCAGAGTGGAGAATTCGTATTAGTGGACATACAACCCGAAGAGGCCGCCCCTCTCCTCAGTTCACACAAGAGGTACAGGGGCTACCCATCCATGATGGCGTGATCCCCATTCGACCCCAAGTCCTATCCAGGGTGGACTACCTGGACATGATGGACATCCCTTATTCCACTGAGACCCAAAAGACTATCTGGAAATATGCACACCATCCTCTGTTGCAGCCTCAAGTCCGCTCCCATGTGTGGCGCTGCCTGAGGCGGGTGTATCGTACAGCTGAGCGCTCTAATGCTTTACACTCATCATGTGTCGTGTGTGTAGCCAGTATGGAACGCTGTTTCACCGCCTGGAGAAGTGCCCCACCTCTAAAGTAATATGGCGCGAAGTCCAACGTCTGCTAGGCCAGGATCAAACACATCCCTTCAGTCTGTCAAGAGATATGTTTGCTTCATCAATGGCCTCCCCCTCCCCACTCTCCCTTCATGCTCTGGTGGTTGCAATCGCCATGTGGACTATCCACACGATTGTCTTGGATGCCATCGCCGGATCCATCCCCACCCTCCCTGAAGCTGTCCAAAGATTCGGTCTCATTTGGTGGATCACTTTCAAGCGTGGATGTTTGGATATCTCCCACCACGTCGCCGGCAGCTGGTCTCCTCCTGGTTCTCAGTCTGGTTCATCAAATCAGACCCCTTCCACCACACGTGCTCAATAGTGGCTACGCCCCCTACACACGTTCCCTCCCCCTTCCCATAAGTGGCGTTCCCGCTGGCAACAAGAGATAGCATCGCTTCTCTGGGGTGCCTCACCTGGTACTAAGTTTTGTCTCGTCTGAGTCATATTTGGAAGTGTCCGTCCCATGGTCGGCCTTCCCCGCAATAAATTTAAATTTAGAATACAGTGCTGAGTATATATATAACAAAAATGGCTATTATAAGCCAGTCTAAATTATGGCACCAACTTCAAAAAGGGTTTTATTGAGTATTTATAAATTTCTCAATTATTCATAATTTTTAAAGCCTTTTTTAAAGGAAGTTCTTTTTTCCATTTTTTTTTCAAAAATGAAGGTGTCAAGAGAGTATCTGTAACTCGCTTGTTCCCAGCAAAGTGATGTGGAGCGCGAACCCACATTGCTAGGGAACTAGCCATTAAGAGAATGGGGAATGA
>JAKSZP010007496.1:0-20282 GCA_022478985.1 Massospora cicadina
TGGTCAATTGTTGGTGTAGAAATGATATTTATGTTCCTCATCCATTACAGGTAGGATGTTGATGGCAGATCAGTAACTTAGTTTTTCTGTCCATTAAATTTTTTTCAAAAAAACTGATTATAGCAGTTTAATACCTTATGATTTAAATTTTATTGATATTAGTGGTGCTTTATTTTATTTAACAAAAAACTATTTTTAAGACTAAAGATAGCATACAACAAAAAAGAAGCCTTAAACTTGTAATCTGTACATAAATTATATAAAAAATGATAGTAAGTACAAATCAAAAAAACCATAATAGATTACTAGCTTAACCATTTTAAGTTAAATACAAATTCACCTGATTTATATAAATTGGACTGTTAAACATAGCATAACTTTAAATCATAAGCTTATAGAGACATGCCACTGGTATATGCATCATCTAAACCTTTTCTTTAAATAAGATAGTTTACACAGGCTGTTTTTATTCTCAATATAAGGCTAAGCAAGATGAAGTATGAAGTCTAATTTATAAATTTGGTGGATAAAGATACTATTCTTGGATTTTTCTCCTGCTTCTTTAAATTTTACCTCTTTTTCCTTATAATTAATCTGCGAGTGTCCTAAAGCTAATTAACATGAAAATTATATAATTTTCTACTCTAATGCGAATGTTAGATATAATCACACATACATTAGTTACTATTGAGATAAAATTAAGCTATAAAATACTTATAAGCCTAGACATTTAATGTTCTACTCTGCTTAAATTAGTAATAATAGTTTAAATCTATTATTTTAATTGGAGATTTTAACCAAGCGAACTAAATCATGCTTTAGTTTGTTTAAATTCTCTTTGCCTTTTAGTTTAGGCATGAATAAAAGTTTAAATTTAACTTGGTAAAAACAAAAACAAAATTTAATGATTAAGTATACTTCCATCCCCCGGTCGGCTTGCCTCGATTAAATAAAATGATTAAGTATACTTATATAGATCAGCTAAGATTCAATAATATAATCAGTAAAACCATATAACTTCTACGTGGTTAGGGGAGGATACCCCAGTGGTAGAAAGGGACCTCTACCGCTGCCTCCCCGAGTTCGATCCTGGTAGAGGAACTTTGGATAGGGGACGACTATGACTGTGTTGGCGTTGTGCACCAATGCCCCGAACCGAGATAGCGAATAGCAAAGGCGGCCCATGGAGTTCCTGGCCTATCATACGCTGTGCATGGAGGTTTTCCGGATTTTATCCTCCTTTCCATTCATTCGATTTCCCCTCAATCGGTGCGGTATCGTCCCCAGGTCGGCCCACCTCGAATAAAATATAAATCTACTACGTGGTTAGCTTACCTCGAATTAACATACAAACTTCTACTTCAGGTTGTCTTACTCAGAGTGAGTTGGAATTTTTTAGCTGTTTTATATATTAACACGAGGTAAGTAACTTACGCTAAAATATAGGCCTAGATATAATATAATAGCTGTATAGTCAAAATCAATTATTTGATTTTACTAAAATATATAGTTGGGATTTTGCTACTTGCGTTACTGCTAGTTTTAGCTTGAGTTAGATTGAGTCACTAGCTCGCCTTAAAATAGATACATGGATTTCCGACCCAATTCTTATAATTTTCATTGATTTTCGCATCCATTACAGGCCAATTCATAGATATTTTCATTGCTTTTCGTATTCATTACAGGCCATCTCGTATATTTTTCATAGTTTTTCACATCCATTAAAAACTATGAAAAATATACGAGATGGCCTGTAATGGATACGAAAATCAATGAAAATATCTATGAATTAGCCTGTAATGGATGCGAATTGGCCTGTAAAACCTTTTTTACAGTGCCTTGCTCAAACATCGTGATTGGAAATTCTCAACCTTCATGACACTGGGTAAGAACATTAGTTTACTTCCGAAACATTTTATCTTCTTTTATCCAAGCTTATTAGGTAAGTTACTTAGTGCTCTTAAATTGGTAGTTTATGCTGAGTGAAGTCACTGTCTATCTTTGTAGAATGAGATTTGGGCCAAATCTTATTGACATAATGCCGAGCATTTTTCTCCGAGGTTGGATATTTCATTACCGTCAATTTTATAACGGTGGATTAATTTGGGCCAGAACTGAACATTTTTTTTTAGTACTAGATGGGCCAGAACTGAACATTGATTTGCGTAATTGAAAAATTTATATGATGGTAAAAAGCGTCAAATATTGAATTTATGCTCATTAAATCAAGCTATGACATACTAAAGCATATTTATAATTTATAGAATGAGATTTAGAAAACTCATTAGAATTTGCATATCATGAGCCATGGAAGGGGAGGATACCCCAGTGGTAGAATAGGGACCTCTACCGCTGCCTCCCCGAGTTCGATCCCGATAGTGAACTTTGGGTAGGGGACGATTATGACTGTGTTGGTTTTGCGCACCAATGCCCCGAACCGAAATAGCGAATAGCAAAGGCGGTCCATGGAGTTCCTGGCCTATCATACGCCACGCATGGAGGTTTTCCGGGTCTTATCCTCCTTTCCCATTTTCTTCACTTCCCCTAATCGGTGCGGTATCGTCCCCAGGTCGGCCCACCTCGAATAAAAATAAAAAAAATAATGAGCCATGGAATGAATTGTTTTAATATGCCTAGCGAATCGGTGAATTAAGCCTTAATTGTCAGCGAAATCGCAGTAAAACGTAAGCTCAAAATTAAAAATTGAATTTAGTAAAAATAGTTGTATACATCAAAAAAGGTTCACCTTGAATATACTGTTTACATTGAAATTGGTATTTGCTAAAGCACGCAAGAGGAAAAAAGACTTGTCCTTGGTATTCGATATTGGTTTTGGTTTCATTTATAAGGTAAAATTGATGACTCATCACGTGAATTTCGGTCATAGATTCAAATCATACTAGTAAATTCTTTATAGAAATCACATTTTACCGAGGTATGTTATATAACTTACTCTCCCCTCTCCGCCCACTTAGATTACATTCCATTTCGCCTGTTCCTTTTTGTCTGCAGTTTAGATATTTCTACGCAATGGCCACTGAAAAAGTTTGTATCGTGGGCTCAGGAAACTGGTACCGTTTTTATTTCGATGTTTATTTTTGCCTCATATTTACGGATGACCGATTAATCTTAGGGGCTCGGCTATTGCAAAGATCATCGGGAAGTTAATGTTTATAAATATGAAGAGTTTGATAAGCGTGTCAACATGTGGGTTTATGAAGAAAAGATTGGGGGTAGAAACCTTACCGAAATAATAAACTTGGAACACGAGAATGTTAAGTAAGCTTATGATTTTGCTTTCTGGTTGCAGCATCGTCTTAACGTAATCCAAACAGATATCTTCCTGAATCAAACTTCCGGAGAATATTATTGCTGTTCCTGACGTTAGGGCTGCCGCAGCTGATGCAACAATTCTCGTATTTGTTCTTCCCCATCAGGTTTGTCAGGATGTTTTTGGTTACTCAGCCCATACTCTAGTTCATTGGTGGTGTTTGTAAGCAACTTAAGGGGACGCTTTCTCCTGCTTGCAAAGCCATCTCTTTAATCAAGGTATGCACATATTTCAACTGTTAAATACGACGGCTTGCTTTTTAATAGGGCGTTTCTGTTAACGCAGATGGGATCACCATGATATCAGATCTCATTAGTAGAGAGCTTGCTATAGAGGTCAGCACACTTTCTGGTGCCAATATTTCTTCAGAGGTTGCCGAAGAAAAGTTCTGCGAAACAACCATCGGCTACCGAGTTCTTGAACACGGCGAACTTTTCAAAAAGTTATTCCACACCGAATATTTTCACGTCAATACTGTACCCGATGTACATGGAGTTGAGATGTGCGGAGCGCTCAAGAATGTAGTTGCTATAGCCGCTGGAATAGTTGACGGCCTCAAATTGGGCAATAATTCTAAAGCTGCCATAATTCGGATTGGTTTGATGGAGATGAAAAAGTTTAGTGAAGCCTTTTTAAAGGGAATCGATATTGAAACCTTCTTTGAGAGCTGCGGGGTCGCTGATCTCACTACTACATGCTACGGTGGCCGTAATCGAAAGGTGGCTGAAGCTCATGTGACGACTGGAAAGGTAACGAAGTAATGATTTTAAAATTCAAAAATTTTAGTCATTCGATGTCCTTGAAAAAGAAATGCTTAACGGACAAAAATTGCAAGGTACGATTACTGCTAAAGAAGTCAACGAGTTTCTCTCCGCGCGAGGCCTCACTAAAGAGTAAGAGCCCAAATTGTTATCTGACTAGCTTTAGCTTCCCACTTTTTACCCGTGTCTACCAAGTTTGCTACGAGAACCTTCCCGCGAAGGAAATCACACGTGACATTGAATTTGTAAAAGTCTCAGGCTCAAGCCGTTCCGCCAAAAAGTCTAAATACCAGTCCCATTTGTAGTTAGTCAGTTTTTAGAATCTCTTTTAATAAGCCTCTGCCTTGTTTTCAAAGAGCTTTTAAAAATCTGCTGCTATTTAAAAAGTTTGATTCTGCTTTTTTCTAAAAATCTCTATTTTACGCTCAAAATCCCACCACACAGGCTTGTTGTAATTGCTTTTGTTCAATTCTATTATAATTGAAACTCTAGCTACCAACGATTTATCAACGTAGGAATGGCAAATAATGTACAACCTAATTAGTGGTTTTGGCATGAAACAATTTGAGCCTATAGTTATATGCTATACGCACTATCATGATGTTTTATCGAGGCTGATCGTCGCCTGATTTATTATACTTTGTTTTTGATTGCATGACCTTTCTAAGCAAGGCAAATATTAGTGGTTCTACTGTCTAGAGCTTTAAACTTTTTACCAGATTTCAGTTATGACTGTCATTTAAAACTGTGAAGCATTAGTTATATCTAAGTGCATATAATTGGTTATATTATAAGGAATCAGGAAAGAGTTGGCTATTATAACTTTATTTCGGATTAATCTGCCATTTTTAATAGTTGGCAAACAGTTTAGTACCTTAATTTTCTCGTATTTAACCCTTTCAATGATTTGACGCGTATGTGCGTCCAAAAAGGGGTTTAGGTAAATCTAAAAACATATATATGCGTCCAAGAAATAAGGGCGATATATTTAAATCTCAAAATTTAATGAATATTTATGTTACAGACAAGGACCAAAATTATGATAAAAAGTGTAAACATTGGCTAAAGAATTTTTGCTAAATTTAAAGGCCAAAAAATAAAGGATTTTTACTTGAAAATCAGAGAAAGGGTTAAGAGCAGTAGGACATAACATTTAAATAATTAAACACCCAAAATTGTGTTGTAGAAGATGAGATGCTTTCGTATTCAAGATTATGTTATATTTATTTGAAAGTGTCACTCATATTCAAGATTAGCCTTCTAGAAGCATCCATTTATAAAGTATTTGTTATAATGGGCATTCAAGACAAGATAATAAAGAAGCAAGCTAGCTTTTAACAAGTCTAGCACATTAGAGTTTATTGACTAGATCTCATATCAGGATGGCACAAAATCAAAGGCTAAGCTTTAGCCCATCGACTGCCAAAGATTGGGATTGTAAGCTCATTTTTCATTTTTATACCCATTGTAACCACAGTCAAAGAGTAAAATAGTTTAGCTAAGACAATATTAAAGTATAAGGTCTTCATTGAGCTTCTAGATACCTCTATCTTTTTTCCCTAAATGAGTAAGTTTTACTTAAGTCTTTGGGTCTAGTTATTTGATATTAATGCCCTTGATTTAATAAGGATTGAGCACAATATGCAAAAGAATGGTGATAGGCTACATGCTTAGAAATGGATGACAATCATAAGCTTAAGGTATAGCCCAATGAAACCAGGCTGTGTAGTATATGATTTTAACCAAAGGAGACTATCAATCATACACTCATTTAGAAAAGTAAATCTGACATACTGTATATAGTGCCAAATCAATACTTATAAAAACTTAAACTCATCTTATAATATCCCTTCTTGATAGTATATTGTCTTTAGGTAGTCCTATAATCTAATGAAATTTCAGCTAAAAACCCATACCCTCTAAAATTTATTATTAATTTACCTTGTCACAGATTGATATAAAAATATGGTGTAGAATTCTTAAAAAGTCTAACCTAAGAATTCCAAGCATCCAGTAAGGAGTTCTTGAGATTATTTAGAATTTGTTTTAAGTATTAGAATGGAAGTAGGGTTTTTACTCTGACTGCAATTTTAAACTTTCTGTTAATAAAAGATTTCTAAACAATGTGACAAATTTCTTAGTAACCTCAAGACTTAAGACCACAAAAGATATAATAATAAATGGTCAAGTATAACTCATAGTAGTTTTAGTTTAGAGTATCAAAATCTTAACATGACAAATCAAAGTTATCATAAACCTTACAAATTCAAACAGATAGTTTGCCCTTTTTTAAAATTTATCTATCAATTATACCATTAAAATCAGCTAAAATGAAGTTTTTCAGATAAAAACCATTTGTAGTTAAAGTTTTAATTAATGAGTTGCCTGGTAGAGGCTAAACTAATAATTGTATATGAAACTTTTAGGACAATCCCAGCATCTAATACAATGTAAACATAGTTCCTTTTTTCTGCCAACTCTGTAGCATGGTCATCAACTCATGAGCAAAGCAAACACTTAAAAAGTATTAACTTAGGGATCTACCTTTTTCTATAATATAAAATTATCAGTGTTATACTTGAATACTTCCAGAAATCTAAGGACAATTAAATCAGGATGCTTCTCGAGCTACCTATCATGATTTACCATTATTGGCTTGTATTAAAGATTGACTAATTTCTAAACCCCCATGGTTCAACTTCTAAACCTCCATTTAGTCTTTTAAGCTCTTAATTTGCTATATGTAAAATTTTATAATTCATCAGATCTTAACTTACAACTAAGAACATAATGGTGATAAGAGCTTTACCTTTGTAGTACTATAACTAACACAATGTTAGACTCAATGGCTATATATCTACATATCATCTTCAGCAACTTATAAGTAGATGATTTTTTAGTTCATTCATTCAGTTATCAAGCTAACTTGGCTGGTAATCTTTCATCGTACCATATGCTACAACGGTGATACCTTTTATCTTTTACTTATAGCTATAGAGCACCTTTTAGTTTCATATAAGTTAATATCGACTATTTTTAATAAACATAAAAATTATTTGCAATTTTACAATACTTACTAAAAATTTGTCTGAGGGCTCTACTTTGCTTTTTTACCACCATGACTTAATTTAAAACTTTAAGTTATATCTGGTCTATAACTTTTGATGCTAAAAAAGTATAGATTACATACTTATCAAGATATACATCAGTTTTAGGGGAGGATACCCCAGTGGTAGAATAGGGACCTCTACTGTGCCTCCCCGAGTTCGATTCCGGTAGAGGAACTTTGGGTAGGGGACGACTATGACTATGTTGGCGTTGCGCACCAATGCCCCGAACCGAGATAGCGAATAGCAAAGGCGGCCCATGGAGTTCCTGGCCTATCATACGCCGCGCATGGAGGTTTTCCGGATTTTATCCTCCTTTCCCATTCATTCGATTTCCCCAACCGGTGCTGTATCGTCCCCAGGTCGGCCCACCTCGAATAAAAATTAAAAAAAGATATACATCAGTTTTTTGTAAAAGTGAGCTTTAATTAGCAAGGGGATGCCACTAGCTTTCTAAGAATTTCATGGGTCAGACAAGTAACACGGTGATAGGGGGAACAAAAGGTAATGTCAAGTCAAAATCACAAAATGCAGCAGAAAAATTTATATAAATAAATAGGTGTGCTATTTAGGGAAATCAAAGCTCAACATTGTCATGAAAACTTGACCTGGGATCTGGGAATTGCAGCATTGATATTTCATAGAGGATATTGAGAATGCAATAAGTCCTGGGCTGGATGTGGAATTGACCAGGAATGGATTGAGGGGAGATGCGGTGCACTGTAAACAGCCCAGTTTTAAAAGTTTGTAAATGGATAATGAGGTGAAGAAAAGGTGTGGTAACACTAAATGTGCTGGTTGATTCAGTACCAGGAACTAGGATGCCATTTTGGATTAAGGCAAGAAGAAAACTCTTAAGTTTAATGATTTCACAGATGCATCATCAATGGTAGAATATCTATTATTGTCCCTATATCTCTAAGTGAGGCAGCAACAGATGTATATTAAATTAAAGATCCAATAAAAACAGAAGACTTTTTTTTTAGTACTAGATGGTCCCAACCCAAGGGGGGGGGATTCATCGATGTAAAAACAGAAGACTTAATGATGGATTTGTTAAAGGTTGATTAGATAGCTAAACTTAGTGATCACAGTTTGTATAAGGTAGCATTTATATCATATGGTCAGAGAATATAATTGTAAAAATAATAGAACTCTGAATAAGACATGGCAACTATAAAAAGCATAACAACCTATATTATAAAGTCTAGTAAAAATATGTTAAAACAAGCATCTGATATTAACTAAAATGTCAAGGAAAATGAATTTTTTGGTTTAGCACTCACCTCAGATCAACATCTGCTAAAATTTTGCCTAAATTTACTTAAGAATATATTGATCCACTCAATTATCTCAGATAACACCAAATGGTATGCACACCCAACCAAACTAACTATAAAAATTGAAGTTTAGAAATATTTGAAACATTGAAAATATAAAATCTCAAGTTAGGCCTAGCCTTAACCATCAAAATTGTTAGCATGGCTTATCATAATTTCTGTATCTGTAAGGATACACATGCTATATTACATTGTTATTGTAAAAGTATCATCGTCTTTGAGTAAGGGATTGCAATAATACATCGGTTAATTACCTTTTGTGCTTTATAGCAGTGATTAAATTCTGAATTTTCGCTGATGTTTTTTTACTTTAAATCAATCCTATTAAAAGTTCAATGATTGCTAAATTCTCACTTTTTTTGTTATTGATAATTATGCACATTAAAACTAAATATATATTTAGAACAGCATCTTCCTTTGTAACATTAAACTTAAAGCACCAAATAAAACAGACTTTTCTAGCTATTTAATCCATACTTATAAGCCTTTTTTGATTAACACATAAACTAAATAAACCCTTATTATAAAATGTTTAGCTCAAATCGAGATTTAGACCAAGGCTGATATACTTCACCATAAAGTCCTATTAGGATATTAATTGTCAGTCCAGTTGAGAAGATTACTTGGTCTCTGGATGATATAGTAATGTGCTGATTTGACCAATGAGATGCCCTTTGACTCATTGATCTGGGTGAATAGTATTTTTATCTTTAATTGCTCTTTGACTTAATCAATTGGGACTTCATCTTTGTAAGCCAGATTTAAGAATAGGCTGGGCTTCTTTTTCTCAACTGCCCTATACTTATTATAGTAAAGTGGGATAGCCTGGGTGAGAATGGTGAGAGTATTGTCCTTGTGATTGATAACAACTCCATATCTCCTCAGGAAATCAGTCCCTATAAGGATATTGTAATTTGTATTTGGCAACACTATAGCAGGTGCCATCACTACAATAGATATGAATCTGAGAGGTAGGGTACTATATGCACCCAGCGATTTAGTTGGATGCGCTCCAGCTGTGCCATATTACTGAAGGTGGGTAACATTGGGCGCAGCTTTTAACTTTTTAAACAATTTTGTGATGACTATATTGATAGGGGCCCTCTATCAACAATGGCCCACACTTGTACCATGTTTACTGCTATGTCCAGATAAGTACATATAGAGTAGTTTTCAGAGGTATTTATTGTGTGAATACTGTTATTGCTTCCCTATTTCAGATGCAATTTAAAGCAGTAGCAAATATTTGGGAAGTTATCTGCTAAGGTCTTTGTTATAAAATTGGCAGTATTTTAAAGATACGCCAAAGGGTTTTGCACAGGGTTCAGCCCACTGAGTAATAGGACCAATTTTAGACAATCATGATTTTTGAAACAAGGTAATTAACTTTAGTACAAATGGAGCTATTGCACCAATGACTCTTTTATTTAACTTAATAAAACACAGCAGATCCTCGCTGTTTCACTCTCTAAACTATCAACAATCCCCTTCTTCTAATCTACTCTTTCTGCTAATATCTCAGTAACTTTGGTTAATACCTGACCATTTAGCTTAGTAATTTGTTCTGCCACATCTCATTAATTCTGGAAGAGGGTATTATATATTAAATTATGGTTGACTAATTCAAGGCGATTTTCCAATTATTTATATTGCATCGACATCTCCTAATCACCTCATTTGGAAGCGATCCAATAAAAGCTGATCTAACCCAATATTGCCCCACTTTAAGGCGCTCAAAAAATGTAACTCATAATCAGACTTGGTGGAATCTTACCCATTCTGACATAATGACTTAGGGCTTATCACCCAGTCATATCAGAATCGTGACATTATCCCCCTTGACTGGACAATAAGGCTATTGCTTGTATGCCCAGAGGAACTTTGTGTAAAAACGGTTGATGATCTGACCAATTGCAGGGTCCTTGATAGTATATGCATCTGCACCTGTCTTCTCAATAACTACAAATGGCCCAGACCAGATAATGGCCAACTTGTGCTTCTGCCTAAAACAGTGTTGGTCATGTAATAGAACCATGTCCCCATCTTTGAACTTAGCTAACCCACAATGCTGTACCTGATTGGAAGCTTGCATCTTATTTTTTTTGTCTAAACTGAACAAGTATGCTTCAATTTGCAATTTGATTAATTTGTCAGCTAGGGTTATCAAATATTGTTGGGGATCTATTCTGCTGGTATCTTCTACAAAGGCATATAGCAACGCTGGAAGAGCAGGGTGTCATCTATACAGTAATTGAAAGGGGCTCTTCCCCATGGTGGAATAATAACTAATATTATAGGCGTAGATAGCAGTGGACAGAAGGGAACTCCAATCTGAGGGTTGATCTGCTACTAATTTATTTAGTATGCTCACTAAAGTCACATTAACCCGCTCAACCATTCTGTTGGACTTGGGGGTGGTATAGGGTTGTCAGAACCCCATGGATGGTCATCAGCTTGTTAAGCTTTAAGAGGATGTGGGAAGTAAAGTTAGTTCCATTGTCATTAAAGAGGAACTGAGGGCAGCCATGCCGCTGGATAATACATTCCATTATGAACTTGACCAGTGTGACTCCTCAAAATCCCGTATTGCCCTTGCTTCAACCCATCTGGTCAAGTGGTCAATCACCACCAAAATGTACTTGCACTGGTTAGCTCCTGTTGGCAGAGGGACAACGACATCCAGGGAAACCGTATGCCAAACAAAATGTGGCTTTACTAACTGGTATGAGGTCTTCTGGCAGAATGGCTTTTTCACTTGGCACTGGTGGTAGAAGGAGATGGTGTCAAGCACACTGAAGTTCATGCTTTCCCAGTAATTAAAGGCCACAACAATTTCATTGGCTTGCGCACGCCACCCTATATGATGGCCCTATGTGCGCTCATGATAATGTTAGGCCGTGCTGAGGGTTGCAGAAAGTTCACTGTTGAATCACCAATCTGCTTATAAAACTCACCATTCCGCTAGAAGGTATTGGCTCACGTTTTCATTCAACGCCTTTATTACTTGTGGTGGCTCATTGTCATACTTCCTGCTAAGCGTCTTATCATACATGATGTTGCTTAGATCTGCATTAATGCAATTGTTGGTAATTTCAACAAGCATACTGCATTCTAGTGTTTATCTGCTGTCTGTGAAGGAACTCAAAATCATAAGCCTGCAGTTTTAGGCCCATTGAGCTAGATGCTTGTCATGAAATTGACCCTGCGCTCTACTAGTGTGCCAGGCCAACCAGTATGAAGACTGGTGGCCCTTTGCTATTTCACCTTCATTGGTGTACCAACCCCTATAAGTCCTGCGTCCAACCTACCAACTAACCACCAACAGATTCACCTTTAGCCCCAGGCATCCTCAGCGTGTGCCCCGACAAGTCCTGTCCCCTTCCTGGGCGGCTCAGGTGCTTCTGCGCTGCCCCACCCTCGTGACCCTTCACCAACCCATCTGGGCATGCCCTGGCGAGTCCATCCCCTTCCTGGGCGGCTCAGGCGCTTCTGCGCTGCCCCACCCTCGTGACCCTTCACCAACCCATCTGAGCATGCCCTGGCGAGTCCATCCCCCTTCCTGGGCGGCTCAGGCACCTCCCGCGCTGCACCCCGCTAGGGTTGGAGGCAATGCAGCCCATCCACTGGTAGCAGCTGGCCAGGTTCCCGCTGGTTTCTCATAGAGAGGAGGTATGGGAGCTGGCAGCGCTGGCCACTCCAGGCGTGATCACCTGCACCTATCGGGAATCCCTTAGTTCTATCTACTCCTACTCTAGCTGCTCTAAGCCACTATTAAATAAAAGTACAATTGGTACAAGAGAGAAGTTTATTAGAGGGAATGAACGACTATTTATACTACTTTCAGGGCTACTGCACCCAAGTGCTCTTTGGCCAATCAACTACCAGAAAACCCATCAGCTTCTTGATTTCCAGACCTCTATCAGATCATAAACTTTTTATTCATACTTCATAGCGATTCCCTCCAGATCTGCCCATCTGATCACCAAATTATTAATATTAGGTCAATCCATCCTCAGCAGTAAGTCGCTGGTCAATCATATATAAATTCATAATTAAATAGAACTTCAAGCATCCTCAGCATGAGTCACCGGTGCTCCAAATTAGATGGTGGAACCATTTCAGATGATTCATAATGGATTCATCAGCTTTCTGCTGGAAACTCCCACAACGATCTCTAAATGGCATTTTGGCAGTGAACTAAGCTTCCACCGAACCTAAAATCAATCAAATATATAACATTAAATAGTTTTGAACTAGGCGATTAGCCAGCAATTACGCCTGACTAACCAAAACCCCTAATTCAGAAACTATTGGAAGGGTTCATCTGGTTAAAATCCTGACTTTGCCCCTCAAACTCTTTAAGATTCCGCAACCAGCATAAAAAGGCATGATACGCTCTGTCTTTGAATTTTACGCCATTCAAATCTACTCTGAATTGCTTATAAGTGTAGATCACCACTAAACACTCCCACTCAGTCACGTTGTAATTATGCTCATGCAATTCGTACTTTGACTGCAGTATGCTACTAGGTGCCCCTTCCCTCCATCATCTTTTTGAGACATAACTGCCCCAACAGTGGAAGGTAAAGCATCCATCTGTATGATGAACTATTTATTATTGTTCAGGTATTATAGCTCAGGCACTGATCTGTGCCATTTGAAGAATAGAAAGAGCATTGGCGGTGTTCCGTTCATTTAAATTCAGCATCCTTTTTAATGAACTCAAACATCAGACCTCCATAACCAAAGTTTCGTATAAAGCAGCGTTAATAGCCAACCATCCCCAAAATAATTGCATATTAACGGTTATTGCTTGGTGTAGTCATCTTTTGATAGCCTCCACCTAAGCTGGTTGAGACTTCAGCCCAGTCGCATCTACTACAAACCCTAGAAATTTAACTGCTATTTCAGGATGACATTTTTGAGGCTTTATATTGATATTGGCCCTTACAAGCCGGCGGAAGACCTCCTCCCAGATGGATAAGATGCTCAGAGAACGTTTGGGAAAAGACATTGATACTGTTGAGGTACATAAGGACACACAACAGCTTCAGGTCACCGATAATGGTATTATGGCCTGTTGGAACATAGCTGGGGCACTACACAGCCCCTGTGGCATATGGGTTGGTTGAAAAAGCCCTTCTGATGTGATTTGGTGCATTTTTTTCCTGTTTTGACATGGGTAACTAAATCTGCCAATAGCCTGATATCAAATCCATTACAGAGAAGTAACAACCTCCCCCTAATAACCAGCGCATCATCAATCCTCAGCATGGGATATGAGTCCTTCTTGGTGATGCTGTTGAGATTTTGGAATTATTACCACCCTGTTGGTGCCATCCTTCTTTTTTTCAATGAATGGGCAAGGCCCACAGACTCTTTGATGAATTGAGCATCCCTTTCTCTATAGCTTTTTGTTCTCTACTATCACTACTTCATCAGCTTCCCTTGATTGGCGGATCAATAATGACCTGATGGGCGGATGATCCCAGGTCCCAAACCC
Organism: Massospora cicadina; assembly: GCA_022478985.1. Taxonomy (NCBI): domain Eukaryota; kingdom Fungi; phylum Entomophthoromycota; class Entomophthoromycetes; order Entomophthorales; family Entomophthoraceae; genus Massospora; species Massospora cicadina. Next base: position 14,043 of record JAKSZP010007496.1, read on the forward strand.
AAAGGACCACCCAGCGTTCATCCTAAATCATGATCGTTGCCAGTAAAAAAACTCTATATATTTTTGGAATAAAACTATCACTTGATCCTTTTGTGCTTCCAATAATCCCAATAAATTATCATGAAGTACCACAGTCAGTACGGCGGACTGTGGTTCAATAGGTAGACCAAATTCATCAAGCGACCAATACTCATGAACCTAAAGGTCCTCCATAACAGGGGTCAATATAATTATGCCACTATCTGATGTCAGGGTTTTGAAATGGTTCGGTTTGTAGGTTCACAGGTAAATCTTGATTTCTCCTAGTTCTGAAAGTATGATGCCTGGAGCCATGTATGTCTCAAACTGCAATTGCTAGTATGACTCAATAACTTCCCCATAGAGTCCATATGGTACTTCTACCTCCAACTCAGTGTTCACAATTACTTGGTGACCAGATGGGATAGATATAGGTCCAGAAGTTTGGAGAGGCAGCCCATGATATTCATATATCTGCTGGGAAGGCCAAGTCTTGATTTTTAATCGACAATAGTGAACTGAATCACCCCATCACTATAGGCAAGGCTGATATGTCTGTGCACTGAGTCCTTTGGCACTCCGCAGGAGGTGAAGTAAATTAGGATCTGTTGTCCTAAAAGTTCAAATGTCTCCTCTTCTCATATCAATGACAGCCCCATAATGTTACATAAAAGTGGTTATAATTAACATGTCATAATTATCATTTGGCAACACTATCGCTGGGCTACAATGACAATCAACCCAAATTGCAATGGAAGCACGCTGTACGCTCCTTCAAAGATGATAGTATCTGTTCCAGTGGTCCCATATACCATCCAGTGTTCTACATCCGGCTTTAATGCCAACTTAGCCACAACTTGGTTGATACTATGTTAACTGGAGCACCTGTATCTATTATAGTGTAGATTTGGGTTTTGGCTACCACAATGTCACAGTACGTACAGTCTGAATATATGTATCTTGACTGGGTAACGCATGGACATATAATGAATCTCTTTTCCCAAGGAAACTTATAATCCCTTCACCAACATTAGGTTATTCCTTTGATGATAGCGTCACCAGAAGAGCGACGTTTACTCCTTTCAGGAATAGCGAATCTGCAGAGGGGTCCAACTTGCCAGTGTCGTCAACTTGGTCAAACATTTGACAAGCATAGTATGGGCTGCATCTGAGATCCTTATCCCGCCGCAGCTTTGGGTTGCACTTGTTGCACAATATTCACCCCTCCAACTGGCTGCTGATATAGGAATGTGTCATTGTACTGAAAGCTTCTGCTGCATATACTTTAGTAGATTCAGGTGGGACGATTGAATTTGGGATAGCGGAGGTATAGAGTCCCATCTCTACTCCACTCTGACTTTTCTCGGATCGCTACTTTGACCTGTTGTACATAATGTACCCATCGATTAGGAATATCTCTTGCAAGACGCCCAGGGTGACCACATTTAAAACAATTTACCCATAGGGCCTGCGTCCCTGAACAATATGTTGGTTCATTTGGAAAGTCGTACAGAAGGTGATCAGCGTAAATAAGACTGGTCAGTAGAATGACTGCTGATTGTCAGCATAGCTAGGCCCAGGGAGGTAGGTAGGCCGTGAATGATAAGCAGGTATGGGCGGACGTTTAACTGCTGGGGTAGCTTGGCAGAATCTGAACCGGAAAGACAATTCAAATAATATGGTCCAACAATGGTAGCAGAAGGGTTACACTCAGTGTTGGATGTGGGGAAGTTGGCGGATATACAGCACAAGAACTGAACAATTTTAAGCAAGGATACATATTCATCCAGCATTGGGGTCACGATGCTGTACAGCTCACAGTATGGCTTTATGCCGGAGGTCATCATAATGCAATCAGATTTGGATAAAACCCCTGCCCCAATTAATATGTGGCTTCCTCCATAAATTGTTCAGCAAATGTGGTGAGCATCTCATTATGCTGAAACCTGATGGTCAAGAATTCACCCTTTCCATTCATCTTTTAGTATTTCCTGAACAACAAACACAGTATACTATACTATTTAGTATGAAACGGAACTGTGGGAGATAACATGTGACTTGATAAGATTCCAACATCCAAGGCGATATTAATATTTTTTCTTTCCGCCAGTCAGAGGCTCCTTTCATTGAAAACTCGAATCATTTAAAGAACCCATGAATATTAACATCACAATCAAATGAAGGCAGCTTATTAGTATAAACTTTCTGAAAATCTTAGCTGCCTTTTGAGCAAGAGTCTAAGGCAAGTTTGAGCTCTGCATATTTAACAAGTGTAGTAGTTGTAAAATCCTTACATGCAATCCTGATGCGCATGGCTAGTGACTGGAGAGATATACCTTTTAATTTATCAATGGGCCCCCTGTAGTGAGCACCACTGTTATAAATAGGGTGGTATCTCAAAGATATGCCAAAGGGGTTTTGTGCAGGGTTTATCCCACTGAGCAATAGGGCCAACCATTTGATAAATTTTTGTCCTTGAAACAAGGTAATAAACTTTTAATACAAATGGAGCTATTGCTCCAATGACACTATTTTTATTAACTTAATAAAATACAGCAGATCCTCATTATCCAAACCTCTAAATTATCAACAATCCTCCTCTTCCAATATACTCATCCTGCTGATATCTCAGCAACTTTTGTTGATACCTGGATATTTAGCTTAATAATTGTTCCACCACATCTCATTGATTCCAGCAGAGGTTATTTATATATTGATTCATGATTGCCAATTCAAGGCATTTTGATTATTTATCTTGCATTGACATCTCCTATTCATTTTATTTGGAAGCGCCCCAATACCATCTGATCTAATCCAATATTGCCTCATCATAAGGCTTGAAAAACGTAACTCATACTCAGCCTCAGCAGAATCTAACCCATTCTGCTATAATGACTTAGGGCTTATCGTCCAGTCATATCAGAATTGTGACAATGGGAATGGCTACTTATACGTTGTAAGAAAAGGTAGGTCAGGTGAACATCCAGGTTGGGGGTCCAAACCCTGATCGATAATCTATTTTGCATAAGGTTTGACACCCCTGCTTGGGCTTCTTTGGTAATTTTTAAGGTCTAGTTGCTTTTGTTTTGGCCCAAGTAATAACCATAAGGACACCATCAGCCAAAATATGGTGGAGGTTATCTTTGGCAACATCTTTGGCCCTAAAGATTTCGCTAGAGTCAGATTGATTGGTTTGGTGAACTTCATGAGTTAGAGCATTCTGCCTCTACTCCACTTGCTTTTTCCCACCTCGGTGTCACTGTTGATTTCCAGAGCAACGTTGACCCAAGCTTTTGTCTGTCCATCTGAAGCATTGTCATCAAAATTAACCTCTCAACCACAGTTGTGGCATGTATCTGGCACTGGCTGCTGTTTTGCTCCGAATTTTTGGTTTGAAGTTTGGGATTTTTTCCCTTGGTCAGTTTTATTGTTACTTTTCTGCCCAAAAATTAAAATTTTCTGGGCCTTGGGCTGATTGGGAGTATTGAAACCGCGGCACAGCTTCTCAAATAATTGGCAAGCTCTTGAGTTTCCATTATTTATTAGATGCAGGTATCATGACACAGTGCACGTCATGATAAGGCATGACTGCGTGCTACATTGCAACCTTGGTGTCAAACTCATCTATTGTGTTGCAAGCAAGCATGACTTGTGCCTCATGGAAAAATATGTCAGAAAAATTTTAATAGTCTCAATATGCTTGGGTTCTATATTAAGAAGCTCATTTTTCAGGCTGCTAATCTTCCAGGCCCTCCAAATTGTTTTGTCATCGCAATTTTGGCATCCATATAGGACCAATTGTCACACAAATAGGTGTAATGAGGTCTCAACTATGGGTATCAAGTGAGTTGATTAGTGATGATTCTTTTGCATGGTCTGATGCTCCCAACTAATATTTATAAATAGCTTGAGAAAAGAGTGAATGTTCCCATTTTTATCAGACTTTAGCAAGTTCAATGGTTTAAAGTAATCTTGACCTGTTTTAGGCATAGTTGACACATTTCTTTTAATACTTGAATGCCCTGGAAGATCATCATTTAAAATTAGTATCCTTACTTCCGTTGGGGAGTATCCGGAGTCAGGTTTGATGCCAGAACTTTAGGCATAAGATTTATAAATGAAATATCAGTTTCTGCATCAGTGCCAATTTTGATGATTCAATTTCATGATATTGCTCTGAGCTGCTGGATTCCGATATTTGAATATGATTTTTAATTGTTTTTCCAAGTTGTTTTTGGCTGAATAGGCAGAGCTTTTTTCAATTTCTCTAATGTCAAGGCTGAGTGAGATATGCTGCTTCGCTTTTTGAGGGATTCAACTCTTTAAAAGTTATCATGTTACTTTTTAAATAAAGCTTGATTAAACAATATGCTTTTTGTATCTTTGGCCATACTGTCTACTTGGACATTTACAGTTGATATTTGTATTCTGAGTTCCCTATTCACTTAAGTACTTAGTATTTCTGGCCTGCAATCTTGATATAACAGTCCAAATTTTTGAAAATTCCTCTTTGATATGAGCATCCTCATCATCCCCCATTTACTTTGGAAAGCTGAAGGGCTTCAATGTTTTTGTTCACAATACCCCCATTGGGGCTAAGTTTTAAATTTCATTTAATGGGGCTTTTACCCTTTAAACATTTGGGGGGATTTTCCAAAAAAGCAATAAATAAAAAAAAAAATACAGGTTAAATTTTTTTAATTTTTTTTTTCAAAATTAAGAAAAAATTTTTAGACTTTATGGGTTATAATCCCTCAGAGTGAATTTAAATTTTCATGATTTTAATTTTCAATTAGTTGATTAGGGTTTTATTGATTAAAAACCTTTTATATATTGTAAAGATTGCTCGTTTTTTCAAATGTCGGGAATTTAAAAAATTTTTTAGATAAAGGGAAATTATGAAATCCCGAAATTTCCCCCTTTAAAATTTGATCGCAGGGGGGATGACTTCAAAAAACCCCCGGGTGAATATGATTTACCACAATAAGTATCAGTATGAAAATAAATATTCTAGTCCTTTTTTAAAAATAACTCTATAAGGACCAGACCAATTGTTTTCCCCGTTTTCAGTATGTCCACCTGGGGGAATGATATCACATAAATAATTTTCCCAAAAAATTCCCAAAAAATTTTTTAGTTGATTGTTTTTTAGAGTTTTTTTGAGGGTGGTTTAATTTAATTATTGCTTATTTTTTTGGGGTAATTTTTATTTGGGTAAACTTATAAAAAATTAAATTTTTTGGGGGTGTTTTTTTTCGGGAAGTCTTAAACCCCCGGGGGTTGGGGGATTCGCCCAAAATATCTTCGGGGATTCCCTTTATAAGGGTGATAGCTTAATTTTAAAAACCCAAAGGATTTTTTTAAAAAAGAGGTTTTAAAGTCAGATTGTAGAGGATATTTTAAAAATTTTGACGGTTCCATTTAATTTTTTTCAAGGCCCCCCTTTTTATGGGTTTATGGGACAACAAATCGCTGGGGAAAATTAAATAATTTTATAAACCCTTTTAAACAGGGAAATTTGTCCCATTATTTTTGGGTTTTAAGGGGTTTTTTTCATCCATGTTTGGGAAAAAAATTATGCCGATATAGGAATAAGGCTGTAGTTTAGCTTAAAGGGGAAAAATTTAAATTTGGGCAAATGGTTGATGGCCCTAATTTTTTTATTGATGACCATAATTCCCCAAAGGAAAAGGCCCCCAACATCAATGCTTAATTTCTTTTGAACGCCCAGTTAAAGAAGATTTATTGGGGGGTAAAATTCCTTTACGTTTTCAAAAAAGGGGTCAAGAGGTTTCCAAGAACTCAATCATGTTGTTCCAAAAGATGAGTCTTCAACCATTCTTGAAATTTTTTTTAAAAAGACCCACGGGTTAACCCTTTTTTTAAGAGTGAAATGGGGGGGATTGGAAGGGCAACCACTTAGAAATTACTTTCTTGTACAAAGCTCCACCTTGAATCATAGTATCCTTGGGAAGATTTAAGATGGTATTCTTCAGTTTCTAATCCCATAATTCCCGGGCATCCAATAAGATTATACAAGCGTTTTCTTTTTTTTTCCAAAATCAGAATGGAGTCGGGATAAACCCATCCACATTTTATGCTTAGCCCTTTTTTTCGAAAAATGGAAAAAACGTAATTTTGAATCGTAAAAGAATCCCTTTTTTCCCAGGGCCCTTTTATATTTTGCAAACCCTTGGGGGAGGAAGGGGCAGTAAATAAGGT
>JAKSZP010007497.1:0-20214 GCA_022478985.1 Massospora cicadina
TTCTCCTTAGTGAACGCCCCTGGAGGGGGGGTGAGCCCAAGAAGGAGGAGAGGGTAATGTCATGGTTGAACAATTTGATAGTGGGAACTAACTCCAAGGATAAGGCTGGGCGACAGGAGGCCCAGAAGGTGAAACTTCAAGCTCTTCCTGACCTTAAGAACACATTAGACCAACGCTGGGTACAAGCCCAATATGCCCAGGCTGGTACTAATGAGGTGGAAAACGCCCAGCCCCTTGTGTTATCCCAAGCGTTAAAACGGACGATCTATGTAACAAACAAAGATGGTTCAATTCAGTTAATTGGTGATCAGGGTTTTGAAACCCGTTTGTGTTACAAAATTATGAGTTTGGGTAGAATACAGCTGCAATCAATCACTCAAGTGAAGGCAGTTTTGGTGTATTTGACCAAATTGGATGGGAGCGTTTGTTTATTGGTGCGTCAGGGCTTGGGCACACTTCTGCATAACCATAATTACCCCAACTCGGCTTAAATATGTTTTTTGCAACCAACACTCCTTGTTGGTCAACTTTTCCTAATAAACAGTTTTCCCGTTTTACCATTTTTATTAAATGTTATTGCAATTTATCCTGTGTGCAGACCCCTTCAGGGAGGTTTTGCGCTACATTAACTATTATATTTCCACTATGATGAGCATATTCCATGATGCACTGTTAGTATACCCAGGTGCCCTCCAACCTGGGACGTTTACCCCTTTTTCCCTTGTACATCGCATCATTTTTGGGTGGTTATTTATCTCACTTCTCTGATTTAGTTAGTATTGCTCCAGCACCCTCTGCTGGGCTCTAGTAGCTTGGGTATTAACGGCTAGTTTCCTTGCATTGGCTCTGTGCACCGAGCACCACCATGTGGGAAACAGGAGAGTTATAGACACTCTCCTTAAAAACTTGCAAGAATAATTTTGCATGCCCTCTATGTCACATTATTGCATTATTAATTAACATATTCCATCTGTATGTACATATCAATGGTATAGTTAAGAAAATTATATGTTTGTATTATGTAGTATTTTGTGCCATATTAATGCTCAAAATAAGTTGTTTATTCCTCTGCATTTCAAAACTGTTGCTAAATTATATGCCGTTGTGCATGTTTTTGTGTTTAAATGATCTATATTATCACCACAAAGATGATAATTATAATATTACACATTTGTAAGTTACAATAAATACTGAAAAGTTCAAAAAATTTATAATTAGCATGAGAAATTTAGTAAAATGTTTTGCTAAAACCGGTAGCCTGCAGAGAAAAACCAACACCAGAGTAGAAATCAGCGCACCCAAATTAGTTAAGAGCAAGTGTTTTATCAATGCAACATAAAAGTTTATTCTCTTTTTTTCAGCACTAGGTGGTCCCAACCTAAGGGGGATACACCAATCTCATAAAAGTTTGTTCTCCTGTGTAGTATAACTAAAAGGAAATAATTATAATAATATATTGGTCTTTTATAACTTTAATGGTAATTTTATTTGTTATAACAATAATATGTTAAGTAGTAAAATAATTGAATTTGAAATTAGAATTAAAGAGTAAATTATATGTTGACTGTCAAAAATTAATCAGATGAACTCCCCCCATAGTTTTTGAAATTAGGGTCTTGATTAGCCGGGCACAGCAACCAATTTATTACCTCATTTTAATGATATTATTGATAATAAGTTACTGATTTGTGCTCTCCATTCAGTTGGGTTGAGTTATTTTGAAGAATCTATCCGATCTGAGAGTATCAAAGATGTCCCCAATAGCAATTAATATTATTTCAACTACTGGTGTTTTACGCTGAGGATAAATTTCCAAGTTTATATTAATAAATTATAAGGGTTTACTGGTAAATCAAGGCCAAGGATAAACCAACACTAATTTTACAGCAGATCAAATACCAAGGTATTCTAACAGGCAAGGCAGGCATGCAGCGACCAACAATTTTTTTGACATTTTGGTGTTTAGTTTTGTGATTACTGGTGACTGATGCCAAGGATAAATGAACCTATATTAATTAAGGATTAACCTGCAACTTAAACTGAGGATGATCATATTGTCAGCTTTGATGCTATGGTTTCCAATAGATCAATGGCTGATTGCCATTTTGATGGTGAAGGGTTCAGAATTACCTGCAACTAAGGCCATTTTTTTGATTAAGTTTAGATTAATAGTTAAGATGATTGACCAGCGACTGATGCTGAGGATAAATCAAACAAATATTTGATGGATGATCATGAAGTTTTTGAGGGGATAGTTGACAGTAGAAGTGTTAATGATAGGTTGGGTTGGTGGCAGCTAATGGCGATGATTGTTGATAAATAGCATAAGGTTGCCGGAAGAATGCCTAAGTATAGTTATCTCAAATCCCCTCATAATTAAGATCTCTTTTTCTCCTACTTTTACTAGTTATAATAAGGAAGGCTGGTTTGATAGGATTCTGACTGTTGGGATCAGCATAGGTGGTGGAAGCCTTAGCTCTGATAATTTAGTTTCTGGAACCTCTTGGAGGTGGGGGGTTATGCTAAGGACCCCTCTGCCAATGCATCAATGATGTTCTCACCTGCTGAAAAAGCAGGAGCCGTGCTGGAGGAATAAGATCTGGTTAATGTGTGGAAAATGTTAGAATAATAACCAGGTGGATTCCTCCCATAGTCTACAAGATTATAGTCTTGATTAGTTGGTCACAGCGGACCAATTAATTACCTCATTTTGATGATATTATTGATAGTAATTTGTCACTTTGTGCTCCACATTCAGTTGGGTTGTATTATTTTAAAGGATCCACCAGATATGGGAGTATTGAGGATAATCCCCAATAGCGATTACTATTGTTATTTCAATCACTGGTGATATATGCCAAGGATAATTGACAAGTTTATATTAATGAATTGTTAGCGTTTACTAGCAAACCAAGACCAAGGATAAACTAACATAAATGCTGGCAGATTAAATGTAGAGAAAGCTAATATGCAAGGCATTCAATTGCCATTTTTACGCCTAAGTTTGTGATTACTGGCAACTGGTGCTAAGGATAATCAAATCATATTATTAATTTGGGATTTAATGGTAACTTACACCTAGGATGAGCATGTTGTGATTTTTATGCTGAGGTTTCTGATAAATGGACGGTCAATAGCCACTTTGATGTCAAAGGATTCAAAATTACTGCTAACTAAGGTTGAGGATATTCAATTAGGTTTAGATAAATGATTTATTATGATTGATCAGCGACTGATGCTGAGGATAGTTTGAGTTAATATTGTTGGATGATAATGAGGATTTTAGGGAAATGTCTCCAGCAGAAGGGCTGATGTTAGGTTGGGTTGCTGTTAATGATGCTGATGATTGTTGATAGGTTGGCAGCAGATTTCCAGAAGAACGCCTAAGTATAAATACCTCAAACCCCTTGTCAAATTCTGGCGGTTATCTCAAAAGCCCCCTTTAAAACTTTCAATTTGTGTCAATTACCCGACAGTAAAACCAGCATTTAGCCCCAATCAACCGTGCACAATATTGCCCTTAAAATAAAAAATTCGTGGGAAAAATTCCTATTTTAGCTCTAATTATCCCATGGACTTAAAACACTATAAGATTTTCCTTAAATTATTGCAATCAGTTTTAAACCCTAAGGCTGATTTTATATCTTGATGCTCATAATTGGCATGATAGAGCTTGCTCATGGGTAGCCAAATGAGAGTATCTAGTGCAATCAAAAGTCCAGCTGTCATCAAAATTAAGAGGACATCATTAAGATTAAAGCAAAGTGAATTCTACCAGTCATCAAGTTTTGTAAGCCATATAACAAAACTTGATAACACTTGCACATGGACAGCCCAAATGGGAGTACCTAGTGCTATTGAGAGATACCAACGTCCCAATTCAGGGGGACGTCATTAAGCCTAAAAAGATGCCAATTCCTTTCAGTTGGCGTATTTCATCAGCTGTATGACAAAACGATAGAACTTGCACATGGATAGCCTGAATGGGAGTACCTAGTTCTAATGAGAGGCCTGCTGACTTCCTGATTAAGGGTACATCCTTAAGCTTAAATTGGTGCCATTATTCTCAGAAGCTGCATTAAATCAGTTATATGACAAAACATAAATCAGGCTGATCTAAGGACAAGTTTGTGCATATTTATTGCAATTTTTGTACATAAACTTTCTCAATTTTGAGTTTTTCCACCAATAGTCTTAGTTAAAGATCATGTTTGTATCAGTTCAAGGTCCAAACTGAAGTGGAAAATAATATCTGAGGAGATATGCTTGCTTGAATTATGACCAGGAGATTCCCTAGAGGTATAAATAACAGCGCCTGACCAAGTAAAATTTTTTTAATCATATCATATGATCAAATAATCAAATAAAAACTTTTAACTATATATATAATTTCTCAATTCTCTTTACCTGAGTTATATCAGAGTCAATCTATTAAGAGTGTCACCAAGCTGTTAAGACAAAAATAACCAGCTTGTACCTTTGCCTACATCTGTAGAATTCCTGAATTTTTAGGGAAAAATATCCTAGATAGACCAGAAGAATCACATCATTTTAGATAAGGCTTATAAACTTCCAAACGTCAATATACTTTAAGACACTGGATAAAATTGAGGATCTTTTAGCCAAACTTTTTTGATTTAAAGAGCAGAATTTTAATTAACAATTGAGCGATCCTCAGAATTTTTTGCCCCTCATGACAAAGATCTCACTTTCGTCAACCTTTATTTTGTTGTAATTAGATAAATAGCTTGATTTCCATCTAATACTAAAAAAAAATAAATAGCTTGATTGGTGAAGGTGGGACTGGAGATCACCAAAATTAGAGCTGGGTGAGTGCACCTAAGAGTGGTTGGCACTATCTACTTTCATAACCAGAGCTATAAGAAAGCCCCACACAGAATTTCCTAATTGATTAATACAACAAGGGACTGACATTGATTAGCCTCGAGGGGGATGGTAGCTCAGGAGGCGTGCTGGTTGGAAAGGTGTTGGACTTGATGGCGCCTTCCCAAGGGGGTTAATCGGCCTAAGCTGAAGTTGTTAGTTGCTGGGTTGGGAAGTTGTGACGCGGATTTGTAGTAGAAAAGTACACAAATGAAGGCAAAGCTGCAAGGGTCATTAGTCCTCATTCTGTTGGCCTTTCACACTAGTGGAGCCAGAATATAGTGGATGTGAAATCCATGATAGTGATAATGCTGCATAAGCCAAATCAAGATAGCAAATAATAAGGCGGTCTATGGACTTCCTGGCCTATCAAAATGCAACGCATGGAGGTTTACCAGAAATTATCTTCCTATCCCATTAATTTTATTTCCTCATTAATCAGTGCAGTATCACTCCCAGGTCAGCCCACCGCAAATAAAAATTAATAATAAAGCTTCTAAACTCCAATTTGTTACGTTTGTAGTAAATACTTTAGAAATTTATTAAAACTATTGTATTTTTTATGCATCATTGCATAAGCAGTGCTATAGTCTTTATTTGAACCTATTTTTTATTTTTATGTTAAATAAGTATAGGCAATTGAGAACTCAGAAGCTTTGCTAGGCATCGCTTTTCAAACATCAATTAAACTTTGAAGTGTAACTCTACTAAAAAGATAATAATTCATAGTAATATTGATATGAAACCTCACACAGGAACACGCTGAATTTCCCAAGTAAGCCAGCAAGCCCAAGAAACCCAATCTCAGGGATCCCACATCAGTGTCAACAAGGGCAACCTGCTCTCAAGGATCAATCATGAAAGCAGGCATAACCTCAACCTTGAACCATTTGCAACAAGTGTCATATTATCAAATTGCACTTCTTCTTATGGATCACCCAACGCTCAGTGCACGCGGCAGCCCACCAACCCTCATGGCCCCCTCCTACTAAAAAAGTAACCTAAGCTGTTCTTATTGTGAAGTCCCATAAGAGCACAGACCAGCACTTCCAGGTATGCACCTTCCATATTGTGTTGACCTTATCTTCCCCTCTACTATTGCAGATGCTGGCCCCTGACACCCTTCAAAGAGATATGTCTAGATACTAGCCTCCAAACTCTTGGTTTACAGGTTGGTCTAGCCACCCAATCTGAGTAAATAAGCACTGAATATTCGAAATTAACCCCTCCATATAAGGCTCTACTGGTTTAATACTGGTGCTTTACACTGATTAAAGCATCAAGCAGCCAATTTTGGCGAAAAATGGAACAATATAAGCTGGCGCTTACTCATTGAACAATGAAAATAAATGAGGCATTAATCAGCTCACTATTTTTGACCATGATCTCAAACAATAAGTAAACCAAGTTGCACTCATAAATAGGGCTGATAACAATCTTACACCCTCCTTCTGATTATCTAAATTACCTCCATCTTAAATGAGGGATCCCAATCTTATATGGCCCAAAAACCTGCCACCCATTTTCAGCTAGAACTGTTGACCCAACAGTGCACTAGCAAAAGGAAAACTTACAAACTCAGCCATAGCATCAACATATATAAATCATGCACTTCCTGATAAAAACACGCATAAGAATGATAAAGGGCTACTGGCGCATAGCAGAATCTATTAGCACCTACTCTCCCAAAGGTAGAACACAAGAATTGGTGTTTATTTCTGAAGTTACTAAGACTTGGCTGAAAACCATGGGTCAAAAAAGTCTTACTTAGTCAACCCTCACCCATGCAATACACCTCTATTAAGGGCATAACCAGTGGAGTATTATACAGAAATTTTTTTCATTTACCTTACAGCAATTGTAACTACTTTTATCCCAGTATTTGTCACTATCCATGAATAGTGGAAGACCATTAAACTGATGCGGTCTTCAAAGAGGTGGCTGTATAAAATCACGCTGCTACCCTCCAGGTTGAAATCATGCATGAACCTCATTGTGTATCACACACGCTCTCATCTGGGGAAGATCATAAGGGTAATATTTTCCAATCTTCTGACAAGTGTGGATCTTGATCACTTCAACTGGCGCTATATTGCTTTTTACAGTTTCTGGATCAGCACTCTCAGTGGACATCAGCGTCCCACCTATTACTCCCCACACACAGGGTGCACATTCCAAGGGCATCTTTTTTCCTCTATCCCTCTTTACTGCAATATCAAGGTCAACCCTCACGAGGTAGTAGTTAAACATGTCTTGAGATTTTACTTGTTGACCTACATCAGGCGCGCCCTCGTTGCTCCTGGTGAAATGCTTTTGGTCACCTTTATAGTGGCTGTACAGCTCACAAACAGCTACTTCAGCAACCAATCAGGGGACTAAACCAAGCCTGAAATTCTCTACATGACGGCAGAAGCAATTACTACAAACCACGCAATTGGTTCCTATCTAAGTTATGACCCCAATGCCTTACGTCATACAGTCATGACTGCACAATTCACTACCAACATGTGCAACTTAGCACTAAATTTCCCTCTCAGTGAGCACAACATACATTCTCCCAGAGTCATCACCCTCTCTTCCCAAGTGTAAGGAATCCCCCACAAGGCGCACTTCGTCAGCACCCCCAATCCAACGCTATTCAGTACCTCCACCAGGGTCCAACAGCGCTCTACAAACCATACAAGAGCTGCCATCGAATCTCAACCCACCAATAATGATGGGTAACACATGGCACATGATAGATTTGACTTTTTAAAGAGTCCTACCCCACCTACACACCTCATCTCGGAGAGCTCCTTTGAAGTTTTTGAGGATGAGAATATGGACACATACTCATCCTATGGGGACTCCCATGGAGGTCGCTATTGAGCACCATCAGGACCTTGACCCACATTGTAGCAGGAGCAGTATCCTAAACTAGTTTTCTGGGTCTTTTTTCCTCCACCTTTACAACTTCTAACCCCTTGAAGCTCCTCTCAGCTTGATGAAAAGAACAGATAAATTAAAGAACATAAAGATAGCCGCATTACAACTGCAGGTTCAAGTACTTTCAACCCTGGGATGCAGATGGTGCATCTATGAGTCCCCAAGGGAGCACCTTAACACTGCAATCCATTAATGCAAGTGGTTTGTGGGGTGTTAAGAGTGGAGAGACTATCTTATCGGCAACTTCAGGTCTAAGCGGATTGATATTACTGCTATCCAGGAGCCCCACTATTCCCCTATTGTTAAAGTCTTGGGCTTTGAAGCTCACTTTTAGCCCTGGATTTCAATGCACAGATTTGTGGATCCTGGAGTTGATTATTTGATTGTTGTTGATTAACTGAAGCAATAATAGTGTGAAGACTATTTTTAAGGTTGATTGCCCAAAAGCCACGTTGAGAGTAAAGTCCAACGCTAAACTGGTGCTTCTTCCTCTTGAAGATATGTTGATACTGGTAGGGAACACTTTCCCTATTCCCTTCTCAAAGATCCAAGCGGAGATTTCAATATTGCCAACCTAAGGATATCTGATCCTTACACTCTTCTCTTAAGAGTAATGTTAAAACAACCAATGTTTAAACAACTTAAGCTAATATCAGTGTGGATCTAATTGTACTAGGGAATTATTTGGGGTTTTTATAGTTATAATTGGCACACAACTTTTCAGCTGTCTGATGAGAATATTTGTGCTCCTATACTGGTTTTGACTCTTAGTGTTAGGCACCAAATCTCGTCAGGTACCATTGCCTTGGGTTTTCTAGGTAGTGTAATCCTTGGGCGTTCGGTGGACCAAACAATTGGTATTAGGTACACAAAACCAATTGTTTTGGCTGATGAAAATTCCACTCTTCCTCTGGCATTTGAACATTTTGGTAGTTTTGATAACTCCAATCCATTCCACTCTGAATGATTCCCTATAATTCAACTATCAGGGATTATCCCAATATCAAATTATTGCTTAATTTCATTGGGGATGATGGCTGACAAAATTACCATCTGTCAGCAGCCTCAAATATCATTGGGGATGATTCCTGGAGAAATCAGCATCTATCAGAAGCCTCAAATATCATTGGGGATGATGCCTGACAATAATTCATAGTTGGCGACTTCTAATATCATCAGGGATTCCGCCTGACGATATTCTCATCAGTTGGCCAATATTGCTGACCCTCTACAATTATAACCTAATTGTCTAATCCCAAATTTGGTCAAAGGGTTGGACTATGTGGTCATCTGCATTTCTGACACATCCCCCTTCTTGACCAGATATCCAATGGAAGATAGAATCCTCATACCATCTAGTAATAAAAAAAGATAGAATCCTCAGAGGGGAGGATACCCCAGTGGTAGAATAGGGACCTCTACCGCTGCCTCCCCAAGTTCAATTCCAGTACATGAACTTTGGGTAGGGGACAATTATGACTGTGTTGGCGTTGTGCACCAATGCCCTGAACTGAGATAGCAAATAGCAAAGGTGATCCATGGAGTTCCTGGCCTATCATACGCCATGCATGGAGGTTTTCCAGATTTTATCCTCCTTTCCCATTTCTTCACTTCCCCTTAATCAGTGCGGTTCATCCCCAGGTCAACCCACCTCAAATAAAATAAAAAAGATAGAATCCTCAGTAATGGAGCTGCCTATCTGGAGCTCATATTTGGTTTGTCATATTTCTATGTCCTCAGTGTAGTGCAGCTCTGTCTGCACTCAAAGCCCATATGCTATGCTCAGTTCAATGACTTTGTATCCTTGATTTCTACCCATTGCCACCTCTTCTCAAGCGCAGTTCCTGTGACATCATGCCGCGCCAGTCCCATCTTTGCATTGGTTGCAAGTTAAACTGGTCCACCTGTATAAACCCCAGGATGGGTTGTTGGCACTCTTGTCACCTGTACAAACCCTAGGATGGGTTGTTGGCACTCTTGCCACCTGTACCAACCCTAGGACGGGTCACAACATCTCATTAATAGGGACTATTCCGGTGGACCTAGTTTCAGCCCTTTATGATCCTGCCAACGCTCAGGACTCATGCCCGCTAATTTATCCCTTCCTCCATGCTCAGTGGGTGGGAATTTCTCTAGATGCATCACTGCTTAAATTAAAATTGTTTTTTAATATTTTCCACTTTTTTGTATTTTTATGCATCGTTTTTCTCTTTTCTTTTTTAGTTACTATTATTATAATTGTTATTAGTATTTTTTTCTTTTTTCTAAGTCTTATACTTTAAGTATTTTGCATGGACACTATTGAATATGCAACCTTCCTCAGTATTCTTGATTGTATAGGCATCGTTTGCCAACTTGGCAATAATTTCAAACGGTCTCATCCATAGGGCGTCAAACTTATTTTTTCTTCCAAACCCATGGGTATCACAATAGGCTAACCTATCACCCACATGGTATTCTTTCAACGGAAATTGATTCTGGTTGTCCATTTTCTTTGCATTGATTCTTTTCCTCAATGTCATATCAAATGCCCAAGATTGTAATTCAATCAGGATATTGGCCAGTCAGGATAGATAATGTTCAGCACTCATCCCCAAAGATGGTTCTACTGCTGAATACAATAAAGGTGGCAATGCAGTTTTCCGCCTGTATAACAGTTTGAACGGCGTTTTCTAGGTCGCTGAATGGTAACTGATATTATAAGCAAAAGTGAAAGTACTCAGATATGCTCTCCATGCGGAAGTTTTCCCCATGACCAATTTTTGTAAGGTTGAGGCTAGAGTTGCGTTTACTCTTTCCACCATTCCATTCATTTCTGTATGATAGGGGACGGATACAACACCACAGATTCTCATTAATTCATTTAGCCTGGGAATCACATGTGAAGTAAAGTTGGTTCCATTGTTACTGAGAATAACTTGAGGGCAACCATGCTGATAGATCACTTGGTCAAGTATAAACTTCGCCATACTTATTGCGTCTACTTTGCTGAGGGCTTTCATTTTGACCCATCGGGTTAAGTGATCTATTGTGACAATTATATAATTCACTCCTTTGGTGCTGATGCTTAATGGTCCTATAACGTCTAGGGACACTGTGTGCCATGCGAAACCAGGGTGTACTAGCCATTATCCTACGAAGCTCTTATGCAGTTCGTGAAGCTGACATTCCACACAGCAGGCTAGGTAATCCGCGACAACATAATTGATTGATTCCCAGTAATAATACTGGCTAATATGATCCACTGTTTTCCTTAGGCTACCATGACCAACGACCTTATGAGCAGCTCAAATAATTTCCGCTTGTTCCAATGGTTTAGGAAATAAACCCATTTTCCTTTGATTGTTTTGTATAATTGACTTTCCTTAAATCTAGTATTTTCCATGGCTTTTTGTAATGAATTCTGAATTTCTTGGGGTTCATCCCCAATATCTCCTTTGATCATCCGTTGGAATAGTGCATTTGCCTGATGATAGATCACATGAAAATTTGGTAATTGAGACAATCCGTCAGCATTATGATGTACCACTCCAGCCCAATGGATATTTTGAAATCATAGGCTTGCAGCTTTAAAGCCCATTGGGCCAACCGGACTTCTGGTTCCTAAGGTTATGAAATCAGCACAGTGACGAGTGGTCAGTTATGACTTTAAAGTGCATTCCATGTATGTAGACTCAGAATTATTTGCAGGCATGGATGACTGCCAAACACTCTCATTATGTCATGGTATAGTTTCTTTCCACTGGCAATAGTGTTCTACTCATGTAGGCTACTGGATGTTTATCCCCATTGTCATCTATTTGACTTAGAATGGCTCCAATTGCTGTTAACGAGGCATCTGCTTATATAATGAATTCCCAGCTAAAATTTGGGTATTTCAACACTGGGCTGCTCATGAGATGTTTTTGGAGCTTATTGAATGACTTCTGAGCCTCTTCGTCCCATAAAAATCCTTTTTTTGGATTCTTGAGTAGGTGAAATAGAGGTTTGGTGATTTCAGCAAAGTCTTTGATGAATCAGCAATAGTACCTGACCATTCCCAAGAAGACTTGTATATTTGAACACTCTTTGGAATTGATATCTGCTCGATAGCTTCTATTTTCATGGGTTGCAGTTGTAATCCATTAGAGTTTATAACAAGCCCTAAGTATTTGAGCTCTTTTTTTGAAAAAGTGGAATTTTCTCAGCTTAATTTTTAGATTCGATGCTGCCAAACGCTTGAAATCTTCCTCCAGATGCTCCAAATGATTGGAGAAGGTCCTACTGAAGATGTTGATATCATCTAAGTAGATTAGCAAACAGGATAGCTTCAGGTCACTAAGTATTGAATCCATAGCTCGCTGAAAAGTCACTGGTGCATTGCATAATCCTTGGGGCATTCTGGTCGGCTGGTTTCAGTCCTTGTGCGGTAATTATTGCACATTTTTCCTGATCTTCTTTTATCAAATTGATTTGCCAATAGCCCAAAATCAGGTCCTAAGCCAAAAAGTACTTCGCCTCCCCTAGGTGATCAAGTGTATCATTGATTTGGGCAGCAGATAGGAGTCTTTTTAAGTGATCTTGTTTAGTTGTCAATAGTTGATTACTACTCAATTTGATACATCCTTCTTTTTTACCAGTAGGATTGGACTCGCCCATGGGCTCAATGATGGAACGAGTAACCCATGTTCCACCAACTTGCATATCTCATCGCCAACCTCCTCTTCCACTGTTCTTATCCTACAAACAGGTCTCATTAATATTGGCAGACATTCCCCCATATCCACTTTGTGGAGTACGTTTTTTGTGCATCCTAAGTCATGATTGTTCTGAGTGAATATTGTCTGATATTTTTCAAATAATCATATTACGTCCTTCTGCTGATTTGTAGTCAGATCAGCTAGCTGCTCACGATCCACTAATATGTTGACACTTTTGGTAACTCCTGCTGGCAATCCCTTTTTGAAAAATGATCCAAATTCATGAAAAGCATATAATTCCGCCATTGGGAGCAAGTGCAGAAATGCAATGGTCTGATTTTTTGCAAATTCCATCAGCTTTTCTCTCAGATTGGCTACTAATACTCGTATCTCTTTGTGACCTGGCATTAAGAATCCTGGCGCAACCCAGAGTTTGATCATTGATTTTTCCAGGGATTGATGATTTCTCCATAAAGTTGTTTGGGAAGTTCCACTGTTAACCCGGTGTTAACTATGATTTGATCCCTCAGCAGAATAGTGCTTGCTGCGTTCGCCCTTAGAGGTATTCCACAATTATCCATAATTTCTGTTGGCATTAGTTTCCATTTCCGTCTGACTAGTTTATAGTGAATGGGTATAATACCATAACTATAAAAAAATTGACAAAGTTATTCTTCTTTGTCAGCGGAGTTTCTCCTTTCCACTGGTAAACCAAAGGCAACGTCTGCCCAATATCATCAGGGTGTTTTCTTCGAAATTGCATTTCACCCCATACTTCCTTGAGAACTCTGTCCCAATAAGTATGTCATAGTTTGGATTGGCCAGAATTATAGCGGGGGCTGACAACAGCAGCAATCCAAACCAAAGTGGTAGCGCACTGTAGGCTCCAAATGAGATGGTAACGTCTGGTCCAGCCATTCCATACTCTTTTTGGTGCTCTAAATCTGGTGATATTTTCATAATTTTACTAATTTGATGGAAATGAGGTTGATTGACGCTCCACTATCAATTATGGCTCGGACTCTTATCCTATTGACTAGAATATTGAAATAGGTACACTCCAAGTACTGTAATAAAGTATTTACTGAATGGATAGCGGCCTTATTCACTGAATCAAGTGTATGGATTATCTGAGCAGATAAATCGGGGAATGACTCCTTGATTGCGCTGATAGGTAGAGAAACGTTAGCCTCATCCAACTTCATTTTGACTAGGTCTTCAGGGCTCTTGGCGGATCTAACTTTCTCTGGTAGCTGTCATATGTAGGGCCAAGTGACCTCGCTAACAATTTCAGGATTAATCCCTTCACTTTAGCTCGAGTTATAGCATTAGCATCCAAGTTAATTCCCTGAGGGAGCATATCTGGTGAGTCATCATCCATGAGTAGATCAGAGATATCAATTTCTTCTCTCATTATGTCAGGCGGGACAGGTTTATCAGCAGTACTAAATCATCCCTGATCTAGAATGCTGGTCCTTTTCCTGGAATTTGAACCAGTCTCTTGAGGTTGAGTGATTTATCTGATCCTTCAGCTTTCTTTCCCAACACTGGCCAATTACATGGCCCAACTTCTTGCATTGGAAACAGCAGTTTGTTGATTTGTAGGCTTGTTTTTGAACTTCAGGTTTACTTCCTGACATGACTAGACCCTTGGATTCTTTAGATGGCTCAGCGAATTTGACAATATTTTGGGTTTTCGTTTTATTTACTTTAAAAAGTATGATTGGGAGCATCAAACGTGGCTCCAAGCATCTTCAGATGGTCTGCCATCTGAGAGGTTTTTGTTTCAGTCACTAGCACTGCCACCATAATTCAATGCAAGTCTCAGTAGGGCTGAAGTGCCAACTGCATGGCTATGCGGGCATCAAAGTCACTTAACACATTTGCTCCTGCCAAGATCTGAGCTTCTTGGTAAAAATGGTAGGTGAAACAAGCCAGAGTCTCATCTTTGAGGAATTGAATACCCATGAACTCTTATTTACAATTTGCCATCCGAGTAGGGCTTCCAAACTCCAACATAATGGCGGCTTTGGCTTCCACTTATGACCAATTGTCCCCATTGAGGTGAGGAAGCACCAGATTTTGGCAGTCTGTGCTAAGGAAGTTCATTACGGGTACTGCTTTTTGTCAGTCTGCATAGCTGAACATGGTCATCTCAAATAAGCGGAAGAACACTGGGGCGTTATCCTGGTGAAAGGTTGGCAATTTTGGCGTATTTTGAAATACTCAGTTGTTCTGCTAATAGGAGATCCTGAATCAGCTACTAAAGAAGCCATAGGAGTGACTTCAGGAGTCATTTCTGACACACCAGCAAATAGTTTAGGCATGTTTCAGAGTGGAGAGGTCTTATTGCTTGGCATTTCACATGCCTTTTCTTTGGCATCATTTGCCTTTAATTGTTCACAATCACATTGGTGTTTCTCTAACTCCTCTATATGCTTGGTCATCTTTGCTATCTCCTCAGGAAACCGTAGGATGCTTTCTCAATCCGCTTCCCATTTGGTCTTCTGAAATAAAATTTCCTTGACAAGTTCGCCCTCTTTCCGCTTTAAAGAGGCAACTTTTCCGCATTGATTGTTATTAATAATTCCTAGTTGTTTGAGCGTTTCCTCCATCTTGATCATAGGCTCCTCCAATGTACTAACATTGGCCTGAGAAGCCGATCTGAGCACATTCTCATTGATGGCCTGTAATTCCACCCAGAGCTTTTGAAGTTCTTCCTTAAAAGACATCGTTATTTTAAATTAGCTTTCAACAACTCAACTACCCCTGTAGTGAGCACCAATGTTAAAATCTTGGGCTTTGAAGCTCGCTTTTAGCCCTGGATTTCAACTGCACAAATTCTTGGATCCTGGCGTTGATTATTTAAATGTTGTTGATTGACTGAGGCAATAATAGTGTGAAGACTATTATTAAGGTTGATTGCCCAAAAGCCACGTTGAGAGTAAAGTCCAACGCTAAACTGGTGCTTCTTCCTATTGAAGATATGTTGATACTGGTAGGGAACACTTTCCCTAATCCCTTCTCACAGAGCCAAGCGGAGATTTCAATATTGCCAACCTAAGGATATCTGATCCTTGCACTCATATCTTAAGAGTAATGTTATAACAACCGTTGTTTAAACAACTTAAGCTAATACCAGTGTGAATCTAATTTTATTAGGGAATTATTTGGGGTTTTTATAGTTATAATTGGCACACAACTTTTTAGCTGTCTGATGAGAACATTTTTGCTCCTATACTGGTTTTAACCCTTAGTGTTAGGCACCAAATCTCATCAGGTACCATTGCCTTGTGTTTTCTAGGCAGCGTAATCCTTGGGCGTTTGGCGGACCAAACAATTGTTATTACATATATGAAACTGATTGTTTTGGCCAATGACAATTCCACTCTTTCTCCAGCGTTCAAACATTTTGGTATTTCTGATGACTCCAATCCATTCTGCTCTGAACAATTTCCTATAATTCGACTATCAGGGATTATCCCAATATTGAATTATTGCTTAATTTTATTGGGGATGATGCCTGACGAAATTATCATCTTTTGGTGGCCTCAGATATCATCAGGGATGATGCCCAACAATAATTTATAGTTGGCGACTTCTAATATTATCAAGGATTCCGCCTGATGATATTCTCATCAGTTGGCCAACATTACTGACCCTCTATGATTATAACAAAATTGTTGAATCCCATATTCGGTCAAAGGGTTGGACTATGTGGTCATCTGCATTTCTGACAACTATGAACACAATGCATAGAATGAAAAGCTAGGAGGCAACTCCTTCTGGACAGAAGATGTTACCCTTATTATTCTGAATCACGGTGTTATAATTTTTGTATATAACCACTAAAAATTTAGCACAAATTAGATTAATTGTTAATTTCTTTAATAGCTTGGTGCATTTATTTTACAGCCTTATAAAGTAAGCTTTATTAAGATTTTTAATTAACAGTCTATTGACCAGCAAAAGTTACCAATGAATAATTTTTTTAATATACTAAAGGATTTAATCCAATAATTGTTATTATAATTTAACTGTGGATCATCCTCAACAATTTAGTAGGAAGAATTGGTCATTGCTGAATAGCCAATAATTGAATACCTAATGTGTATAAATTAGTCTGAGGCGCCAAATAATTAATTGCGCTTTTTTGAAGCTACAAACGCATCTAACGCTTGTTCTGGCAGTAGTTTGTAAGAGTAATTTAGGGAACGTGGGCTTTAGGAAAATAGGTAACTGGTTCCTGATATTATTAGATTTCCATCACCCAAAAAAGGTTGCCCTACATATGGTTAATTTGGGCGATAAACCCCCTAAATTTAGAAGTCAATCTCCAAGGGTTATGGTATGTGGAGGTTAATTATTACTCTTCCTTATGTCTGCTCAAAAGGTGTGCTTCAAACACCCTATAAAATTTCCTAGCATTATTAATAAAAGAAAAATTCAACCAAAAAATTCATTATTTTTTCACTTCTAATTTAGATTTGAGGAGAATATATTTCCTTGTTGAACTCTCAAGAAATCATTAGAGTATACATGAGTGGAGTTGGAACCACTTATATACAAGACTATCTGGATAGTTGTCTACATACAACTAGCTATCCTCTTATTCTTAAACCAATCTGACCCTCTGCAGTAAACACTCAAAAATAGGCTACAATTGGTGCTCACTACAGGGCTTTGAGTTATACTGAAACATGTATATTATCTCTTCCATTTAATGTGAAATACAGAAGTTATGAAAGAAGTTGGAGATCGTTAACCAGAACACCCTCATGTTGGCAATCCAGGATAATTTAACCAAAGTGGAGGAACGAATAGTCAAAGTAGAAGAAGAAACTGCCCTTATTGCAAAAGACTCTAATGAACTATTAAGAAAAATTAATATTTTAGAGCAAAAACACACCAAATTTTTTTTGACCTGTCAATCTTCAAGGGTGCATTTGAAGCTTAAGCATGTTGAAAAACTTATTATGGAAGAAGCATGTACAACCCAATATACAAGTACATGAGATGGAAAATCAGAAAATGTATTTGTGCTCAAGCAAAAGCTGAATTGAGTAGTCATGACATATCTGAGGAAGAAATTAACGTGGAGAGAATGAAGCGTACCCAGAATATGCATAGTACCTCTGGCATCATCTCAGCAATGACTTCAGTTAACACTCCAGCTGGTGCTAGAATGATTGGACACATTACTCATACCACAATAGAGCTTGTTTAACTATAGACTTTTGAGCTAAACTAGAATTGCCAAAGTCTCTTTGGGATAATGCCTAAACATTATTCAAATTAATTTGAAATGTCTATGTTAAGATGCAGCAAGTGACAGCAAGCTGTTACGCTGATCAATTGTTTGGACCCTAATTATCAGAAATCTGGTGTTACCTCAATTGCAGGGGGATAATTGGTTATATTGAGGAAAAGAATACGGTTGTCAAGGAATTTGTTAGCCCTGAGTGAATTTCTGGCCTTAAGTAAGAGTTTATAGGGATACAAGTATGGAAATATGAAACCATGGGATTGTTTGAAGATTGTTCCTATCAAGAGGTAGAAATTCTGGAGAGCTGATGCTATAAGCAATTTTTACATTTCATTACAATACTAACAGAACTCTGACTTTATCAAGATCTACAACGTTCCAAGTTGTCAGTGTTGACCAACAATACAACACCTCACAAAAAGTGAAGTACCTAAAAGGGTTGGCCACAACTTTTGATGCACCAATAGTAGCTTTAAACTTCAATCAGTATCTAACCTAAATTTGGCAAAAATATAAGCCAGATAATTTAGCCAATCAGACAGGAAAAAAGCCCCTGAAGAACAAAATATAATCTACTACTAAGCTTTGCAATACTTGCAACAGATGATAAATATAAATTGTACCCTACTCAGTGCTGAATAAAGAAAATGAAGTATCAGGTGAACCTTGTCCAGGTTAAAGAAAAAAATATAAACGTATAGTCAGGAAAAGGCCCTGCGGTCTAGAAGAGGAACAATCTAAATCTTCAGATTGCCCAGTTCCTCCAGATAAGCTCCATGAAATTGAAACCTCTAACTAGCTTTTTATGAACCTGTATTCAATTCTTTGCATCTGAGCATGTATAAAAATGTCAATTCAATTACTTGAGCAAAAGTGAAAAAATAAATACTGAGATTATGAAGAGATTAGTTGACCTTACATATGACAATTAATGGAAATTTCCCAAAACGCTATTGGTAGGACAACTTATTAAAAACGAAATTGTATGATGTCAATGTGTTGATTTCTAATGCTAATATTAAGGAATAATTTCCTGATTGTCAGATTTTTAGCCGCTTAAGGTTGCTCGTAATGTGCTGGCCAGAATATCAACAAGGAGTCAGATGCAGGAGGCTCAGTTTTTCGCCTTGCCAAAAGAAAGGGGGCCAAAATTCCCCCTAAGTTTACCAGCCTTAACTTTTTTTGGAGAAGGGATTTTAGATATTTATTTATATTAAATTAATTATAGTAAATAAATACATTAGTAAATTTAAATAAAGGATAAAAGTTTATTAGGGAAAACTCTTGCATATTTAAAGTGCTAAGGCTACTAGTGGAGGCGAGAGAATACAAGAAAGTCAGCTTTTCTTTCTCGTAACAATCACTTTAGTTACTACAATCTGATTTGAACAGCAAATTTGGATAATCACACACAGGAAAGATGGGCGACTTTAATAACAAAAATAATACAACATGGGTGAGTGTTGTGGCAAGCGGTACACTTAACGGTGCAACTAAGGGCAAGAAACGCCCTGGAGGGGGACCAGGAACCCAAGCCATAAAAAATTGCAAACTCAGACACCATCTGGATTTATGGTATTTACTGTAAAGCACGTGCAATACATGTAAATTCAATTTCAACCAACCTTTGTCAAAGGTGGAACATGGGATCAGACTCTTCCTTAGGGATGAGTCACTGACCCTGTGGGAGAAAACATGTGAGGCACAGCCCTCACTTTTCCCTCACATGGTGTACGTAGCCACCAACAACATGGGCCACGGCTGGATTGATATTGGTTTTGAAACAGCCGATGAAGCTGATGCCACAGCAAAAATTTGCGTGGAAATTGCCCTCCCTGAGGGCAAAAAAATTGTGCGCACCATGCACACCAGATGGAACAAAGTGAAAACTTTGTTTATCTCCTTTGACTCGCTCCCCACCAACCTTCCTTGTAAGGTAATTGAGAAGGAGCTCCGCAAAGGTCTTGTGGCCTACAGAGAAATCAAACAACTCAAATTACAGCAATTTTGCTTAATGCCCAACCTGTGCATGGGCAAAGCTATCGCTGTAATCAACCCCTTCCCAGAAGTGGAAGAGGATTTATCCAGAATTCCCTGCGCAGCAGAATTTCACTTTGCAGATGGGGGCCAGTCAGCTGCATTCTGAGTTACACCGGAACGCGCACCACCCATTTGCAACCACTGTGGCTCATTGGGCCACAAGGAACATGCATGCCCTGTAAAAGAGGGCTTAATGGAAAATGATTTTTGTGAAGAAGCTATGGACGAAGATAATGAAAACTTTGCCAAAATGACTGATGGCCACCACCCATTCCGCTGAGGTGAAGATGGACTATACTCCATCGTGGACCCAGTTACAAGTAAACAGCGTAAAGCAGCACAAAAAGCCCGCAATAGAGCAGCGGCTGAAGTGGCATCACATGCGGAATCCGCCATTAACCACGGAAAAATTCAGGAGGA
>JAKSZP010007498.1:0-20156 GCA_022478985.1 Massospora cicadina
TTTTGATTTCAACATTTTACATTTTGATTTCAACATTTTGCATTTCAATTTCAATTTCATCATGATACAATTTAAAATTAAAGGTAAAATTACAATCTTAAGAGTTAGTCTATAAGTCACCACACCATAGAAGCATTTAAGATTTGGACACTGGAATGAATATAAGTGCAAGGTAAGCATAGATAAAAGAATTTATAAGTGAATTTGATTTAAATTTATTTTTTAATCATGAAAATTCAATTAATTTGATTTTATTGATGAATATATGGAAGTTCAGCTGCACAATTAGTAATATTTCTACAAATCAATCTAAAATAACCAGCACTATCTGCCTGTTACATTGTTAATCTCTTCCATTATCAATTCCGATAAGATGCTGGTCGCACCTTCTCTTAATCTCGATCTAATACCATTTTTAATTTTAGAAAAAGCATTTTCTATCAGATTCAATATATAGGAATATGGTGAAAGTAACTTAAAATCATAATTAAATATAGAACATATTCTCTCGATATCAACTCTTCTATGTATTCTAGCATTGTCTAAAATTAAACACATTCCTCACATGTTTTTCTCATCATAGAGATAGGTACAAAGCTCATTTAAATATTCAGCAAATATTTCTCCATTGACTGTGCTATTTAGCTATAGTTTTACAATATTTTAAGCTATCAATCATCATACTTGCAATTAAAGATACCGATCTTCCTCGCACTGTAGGCACTGTCAAAATGGCCCGTGTTCCCCTCCTAGATCTTCCCTGTGTATATTTAAGATGTAAATTAAAGGATGATTCATCAATAAAAATTGCTTTTAAATAGCTTCTATTAAAATAATTATTAAACCAGAGCGCATATTCCTTTCTTGATGAAATTATCTGCAGCTGGTTGACTCTCTCCAACTCATGATGGGTTGGTTTAAGAGATATTTGTAACTCCTTCAGAAATTATTTATACTTGATATGGAGATCCTAAAGTTCTCTTCTTCAGCTTCTAATCTCTCTTTAATCTCCTTCAAAGTAATTTGAGGGTTAAAATTGCTTAAAGTTTTAATTCTATCTATTCTATCTTGTGTGAGAGTTGTCTTCACACTTCCCCCCTTTGGCTTTTTATCGACGTTCCCATCTTTTTTGTAGATATTGGCAATTGTTCAAGTGGTATTATAGTTGATTCCTATAACATCCACAGCTTCTTTTATGGTCTTGCCTTGTTCAAAAACTAAACATATAAGACTTTGCCACTTAGTATTTAGAATTATATCATATATTATTCTCTCTATATTTGTGTTATCTGTTTCTTTTTCATTATAATTATCTTCTTTGACAAATTCATTTTGTAGACTATTCATGAAATATATATGGATTATGCTTTTTTTATATAAATAACAAAGCTTTTTATAATATTTTAGGCTATTTTCTATTTTATAAAAATAATATACAAATAATATGGTCTTTTAAAAAATGTTGAAATTGAAATATAAAATGTTGAAATTGAAATACAAAATATTGAAATCAAAATACAAAATATTGGAATTGAAGTATAAAATATTGAAATTGAAATATAAAATATTGAAATTGAAATACAAAATGTTGAAATTGAAAGAAAAATGGTATATATTAAAATGATGCTATCAAACAAATTAGCTATTTGCCAAAGTTTGGTGAATCATTGGTATAACCATTCATGGGATATTCCTTCTTTATCCCGAGTTCTGCCACATTACTAGGATAGTCTAGGCTCTAAAACCCCTTAAAATGGGTATAAAAACCCCTCATTGGTTTTTTGATAGAGCAACAGATTATAAAGTTCAAGTTACCATTGTATTTAATTTATCTCAATTTAATAAGAATCCTTTCCTAGGCATTTAACTCAGAAAACTACCCAGGATGGCTGACAATGACCTATGGACTGATAAATGAGAAGATCCTAATATTTACTCTTCCATATCAGCAACCAGTTATAAAATCCAGCAGAATCTGCTACCTCTACAACAAAATGGTAATCCTGCAAGTGAATTGTTGAGGATATGGCTGATAAGAATTAGACTGACATTGGAATTTCAGTTGACCATATTATCCAACCTATTGACCAATTGATCTGATGGTTGGTAATTACAATTTAATATCTTGGCAACGGTTGCCAACAAAATAAATTCTTGTTGGGAATCATCCTCAATAATATTAAGCATGAATTCAATCAGGAAACAACACCCAATAGTCAGATTATTATAGTGGACAATTTAATTATCTGGCAATGGTTGCTGATTTAAGACATTCTTATCAGGAATCATCACTGACAATATTGAGCAAGAATTAATGTAAAAGTAACACCTGATAGTCAAAGTATGGGTAATCATTCAGAGCAAACACATGAGAATTCATCAGAAACTACCTAAGCATTCTAACACTTGTGGTAAATGATAATATTATCATCAGCCAACACAATCTGAATCAATTGGTTTCAAGTTTTTAACACCAATAGATTGGTCGCTGTAACAGATCAGGAGGTACCTGATCCATACATTGGTTCAGATCAAGTGAAGTTCAATCTGAATGTGGCCCTGGTTCAACAATCATCAAACTTGGTAAGTCTGGAACTGGGTAAAATTGCCATCCTGAACCCAAATCACATCTGCAGAATGATGATGGGCTTACACGGGGCATGGATGGTATTCTGGTGGGATGGCAAATCTTCACTAACGATGTGGTGGTCAGGACTTGGAAGAGTTTAATTAAAAAGGAAAGCTTATTTCATATTTGCAGTGAACTATTTAGGGGAAGACGTCGTAGCCCCAAAGGGCAGTTGCATCTTCTATGAGGAAAAATGGAATTCAATATAAAGAATATTTGCTAGCTTGGGAAATATTAATTTTATTTGGTAAAAATAAGCAGATTGGATCAAAGTTATGGGCTCAACCACTGAGCTCAGTATGGTGTTGATGTCATTCTCAGCCCTTTCCTGGTCCCAGACTCTGCTGTTAATGTGCAGCATCATGGGAACAGTGGTATGAGAATACATGGCAACGATGAGACATGGCAGTCAGTTCTGGGGATGGGCCTCTGACGGCCTCTACCTAGTATGGTCAGTAACATGGCTCCTACTGCCCAATTTGTTCATTGCATATTGGCGCAAACCCACCTGTTACAGTCTCTAAACAACAGAGGATTGCATTATCTAAAAAATCAAGCAAGGATACCTGATGAGATTTGGTATCTAAAATTTGAAGGTCAATTTAGTATAGGATAGCAAATAATTTCTAGCGGACAGATGAAAAGTTATGTGCTTATTTTAATATAACCCCCCAAAATATTCTCTAATAAAGTAAGATTAAAACTTAGTAATAATTTAGCTGATTATACATTGGTTGTATAGCCTTACTCTTGGGATAAAAGTTCAAGGATCAGATATCCTTAAATTATTTTTATCAAGCCTCCACTTGGCTCTGCATGAAGAGAATAGGAAAGTGTTCCCTACCATAATAAATTTATCTTCAAGAATAAGAAGATTTGGTTAGTGTTGGACCCTTTATTCAACGTGGCTTTTGGTCAATCAACTTTAATAATAGTCTTCAACTATTATTGCCCCAGTTAATCAATTTTAGTCAGATAAATGCAAGTAGTCAAAAACCCTGTGCAGTTGAAATCAGGGTGCAGAAGCAATCTACCATCTGTAACAAACTGGGCTCCCAAGGACCAGCCTGCCATCCAGCCCTAACATCCACCCCCATATATGGCCATACCAACTCCGGATGGTCCTATCATAATGGATGGCCTTTCCAGGCATACTGGGCCAAGGTGCATCCCTATGGCCTCTGTCACCTCAGGGTTACCTGGCCAAAGTGCGGTCAACCAGCCTCTGTCACCTAGGGCCACTCTGGCTCCTTCCTCTCTCACCAGGGCAAGGCCACTCTCAAAAGGATCCTGGCGCATCCACCTCCTTCCCCTCCTCCTATGGCCCCACCATCCGCGCCCCCAACCTTGAATAAATAAAATAATATAAATTATATTAGATAAACAAGTCTAGCAAATGCGGCCTTTATTGGGATGAACTCAAAGTCAAATTAGAATTTTAATACTGAGGTCCATTGGGGCTGACCTCAGATTGAAATACTACCAAAAAAGGCTAAATAGATTGTCAGTTATAAGGGGTGCAAAAGCCTCTGGAATTGGCCCTGGCAACTTGGCAGTGAACAGGAAAAACCTCAGGACAGACAAACACTTAATTATTAAATTTAATTTAATTATTTCATTATTGACCTGAATAGGAAAATCCTACTTGGAATAACAGAATTACAACTATAGACACAAATGAATCTCATAATTCCCACCTTATGAGATTCATGTAACAATCATCAATCATTACATTACCCCTGTAAAAACCTGGCAGATTCTGACCCAAACTGGCAGAGCAGGCAAGCAGCAACCATTGACCTAGACAACAGAGGACCTTTTTCTGCAAGCAACTCGGGGGAATTGACCAGAAATCCAGAGCCCCTGGATCAAATCAACGGGTTCTCTGGAGGTCTCCTGGCGGGCACAAGAGGCCATCAACTGCCAGCAGTCTGACCCACCCCCCAAGCTCCCCATCCTCTTCATGGAAAGGCCCCATGAAGCCCATGAAAAGGATTGATGGACCACGCCAATGCTTGGGACATTGACTGTGGCCCATCTTGCGGGCTGGCTGGTAACCACAGCTCACTGAAGGAAAGGTGAGTATTGAAATAATGTAATGAACTGGGCTCCCAAGGCCCAGCCCGCCACCAGCCCTAACATCCACCCCCATATATGGCTGTACCAACCCCGGATGGTCCTGTCCTAATGGACAGCCTTGCTAGGCATACCAGGCCAAGGTGTGGTGCGCCGGCCTCTGTTGCCTCAGGGTTCCTCAGCCAAGGTGTGGTCAACTGGCCTCTGTCACCTTGGGCCACTCTGGCTCCTTCCCCTCTCACCAGGGTAAGGCCACTCTCAAAAGGATCCTGGCGCATCCACCCCCTTCCCCCTCTTCCTACGGCCCCACCATCCATGCCCCCAACCTTAAATAAATAAAATAATATATATTATATTATATTAAATAAACAAGTTTAGAAAATGTGGCCTTTATTGGAATGAACTCAAATTCAGAATAGAATTTCAATACTGAGGTCCATTAGCTGACCTCAGATTGAAATACTACCAAAAAAGGCTAAATGAATTGTCAGTTATAAGGGGTGCAAAAGCCTCTGGAATTGGCTCTGGCAACTCAGCAGCAAATGCGGGAATCCTCAGGATGGACAAACAATTAATTATTAATTTAATTAATTATTAAGTTATTGACCTGAATAGGAAAATCCTACTCAGAATAATGGAATTACAACTATTGACACACACAAATCTCATAATTCCCACAATATGAGATTCATGTAATGATCATTGATTGTAACACCATCTAGCAGCCCAGATGTTAACACTTGGTGCTCACTACAGGGGGTAGTTGAGTTATTAAGAGCCAATTTAAACCACAATGTCTTATAACAATGAGCTTTAAAAGCTCTGGATGGAGTTACAGACCGTCAATCAGAATATGCTTAGATCAGCATCTCAAGCCAATGTTAATACCTTGTAGGAGCATGTAATCAAGGTGGAAGAGATGCTCAAACAAGTTGGAACTGAAATACTAACCTCACAGATGGTGGACCATCTGAAGATGTTGGGCACAACTTTTGATGTACCCAATCAATTTTATGAGGAAATTCAAACTGAGGATGATCAAATTATGGTGTAACTAGAAGATAACGTTTTAAAGAGCGTTGAAAAAGTTGTTAATCAGCAGAATCAAGTTGTAATGAGGAAAAAGCCCAATGGATCTAAGTGGAAGGATAAATCAACTAGCTTTATTATAAAAAGTGAAGCGACGTGACAATTTACTACCCAAAATTTGGAGAAGAAATTATGACAAGCTTGATTGTTGTGATTCCTCAAGAGGAGGATGAAACTGCTAAAAATTTTGGGAAAGGCCTTGCAGTCTAGATGTGGAACTATCTAGCACTGCAAGAGAACTTGTTCTGACAGACATCTACTTGGATTAAAGTCATTGGCAGGACCAGCTTGGGTTGTAACTAGGTCCACCATGAGAAGTCCCAAGGCATTAGATGAGATCAAAATGAAAGGCAATTAATCCAGAGAATAGTGGATGAAGTTGGGTGATCTTAAATTAGTCATTTAATGAGAGAGGTAAGGAATACTAAAATATAGGATCAGATCCAGATGAATTTTACAAAGAAAAATGTTACCAAATTAATCCATGTGAGTAGGGGATCATTTATAGATCTATTGGCGGAATTAATCTAGATGTTCAAGTTGGCAATTAAAGCTAAGAAATAGTGTCAGCTCCATAAAACTTTGGATAGAGAAAAAAATATTAAGTTAATCCATGCAAGGGAGGATACCCCAGTGGTAGAGTATAGACCCTCTACCACTGCCTCCCGAGTTCGATCCCGGTAATGGACTTTGGATAGGGGATGATTTTGACTGTGTTGGTTTTGTGCACTAATGCCCCAAACTGAGATAGCAAATAGCAAAGTCGGTCCATGGAGTTCCTGGCCTATCATACGCCGCGCATGGAGGTTTTCCAGGTTTTATCCTCCTTTCCCATTTTCTTCACTTCCCTAATTGGTGCGGTATCATCCCCAGGTCAGCCCACCTCAAATAAAATTATAAATTATAAATTAAGTTAATCCATGCGCATAGAAGATCATGTACAAATCTATTGGTGGAATTAATCTAAATGTTCAAACCAGCAAATAATATGGAGAAAAATTTAAAAAGGAAAAATGAGTTGGATGTCTATGGATGGGACCATTCAAAATTACTAAGTTAGCATTTGATACCTATAAAATCAAGAATATCAAAGATGGTTGAATAGTCAATAGGTTCATACAATATACTTGAAGTATTGGACTTAATGAAAAAATATATAGCTATGAAAAAAAGATAAAAAGATGCATAAAAAATATAAAAATTAAAAAAAATTAAAAAAATCAATTTTTATTCTTCATGTAGTAATGCATCTGGCAATATTCCCACTTATTAAGTGTGAAGGAAGGGAAAGACAATGATGGGAATGAGTCCATCTAGTACTAAAAAAATGATGGGAATGAGTCCTAAGGTTGGCAGGATAGGATGGGCTGAAACTAGATCCACCATAATAATCCCTCAACAAGATGTTGGAACCTGTTCTGGGTTTGTACAGGTTTAATGGCAAGATGCCAATGGGAATCTGTCCTGGGGTTGGTACAAGTTGAATGGCAAGATGCCATTGGAAACCTGTCCTGAGGTTGGTACAGGTTGACTAAAGAGTTACTGAAACCTGTCCTGGGGTGGTACAGGTTGAATGGCAAGTGCCATTGGGAATCCATCCTGGGGTTTGTACAGGTGGACCAGTTTATCTTTTGGCAATGATGCGGAGATGGGAATGGTGTGGTATGATGTTGCAGAAACTGCACTCAAGAAGAGGTGGCAGTGAGTAGCAATTAAGGACAAGAAGTTGCAAAGCTGAGTAGAGCATATGGGCGTTGAGTGCCGACAGAGCTGAACTCTGCTAAGGTCATAGAGATATGATATCCAAACATGAGCAAAAGCTGAAGTGGCTTCCATCCCTGAGGGTTCTATCTTCCACTGGATAATTTGGTCAAGAGGGGGGATATGTTGGAATTTCAGTTGACCACTGTCACAATTCCAATATGACTGGATGATAAGCCCTAAGTCATTATGATGGAACGGATGGAATCCACTGAGATTTGATATGAGTTATGATAATTTGATTGACTCAAAATGAGGCAATATTGAGTTGTTGGGAAATCACCTCAAATTAGGCACCATGAGATTAACAAATGAAGCATTGACAAAACCAATGAGATATGGCAAATTGAATTATTAAGCCATGAAAGTGGTATCATCTGATGTCACTATGATATAAGTAAGATGAGATGAATAAGGAGGTTAGGTTGTTAGTAATCTATAATGAGCGAAACAGCGAGGATCCACTGTAGTTATTATATTAGTTTAAAAAGGGTATAGTGGGAGAAAGTGCTCCATATACTTTAAATAAGTTTATTTTGTTGTTTTGAGGGCAACAATCCTCATATCATTGGTCCTATTGCTCAGTGAGCCAAACCCTGTGAAAAAATCATTTACGGCGTATCTCAACAATAACTGCAATTTTATAACAGTGGTGATCACTACAGGGGGCCCATTGATTAATCACATAAACTGAAAAAAGTTCTTCAATCATTAGTCATGTTGTATCAGGCTTGCTTTGGCAGGGAATCATCTCCAATCACTGCAACTGTTGAATATGCAGAGCTCAAGCTTGCCCTTAACGCTGTGCTCAATTGGAAGAAGGACTATCTGCAAAAATGTTGTATTGATAAGCTGCCTCCATTTGATTGTGATGGGAACATCCATGGATTTTTTAAGCAATTTGTGTTTGCAGTGGAAGGAGCTTCATATTGGTGTAAAGCCAAATTACTAATGTCCACTATGGATGTTGGAAGCGCTGACCAAGTCACTTTCTATCTTCCCATCAGTTCCATTACCTATCAAAAAGTGAAGGATACTGTGCTGTGGTTGTTTAGAGGAACTTCAAAAATTGTACAACAAAAGGCTGAGTTTCTAACCATGGGGTTTCACCATAATGAGACCCTCACTGCGTTTGCTGATTGATTTTCAGCAGAAGCCCATGTGTTAATTGGGGCAGAAGTTTTAACTGAATGTGACATAAGCATAGCATCGACCTCTGCTGTGAAACCATATTGT
Organism: Massospora cicadina; assembly: GCA_022478985.1. Taxonomy (NCBI): domain Eukaryota; kingdom Fungi; phylum Entomophthoromycota; class Entomophthoromycetes; order Entomophthorales; family Entomophthoraceae; genus Massospora; species Massospora cicadina. The sequence goes on from JAKSZP010007498.1 coordinate 8,792, forward strand.
GAGATTTTAAATGCCTTGGCTCCATATTTAGAGGTTGGCGTATTTTTTCTTAAATTTGTTCAAATTCTCCGCCATTTATCCGCTACCTTCCATCCACCCAATATAGAGCAGAACCCTATTGTCTCCGCTGCTAGCCTTGGATATTTGGAGGAATTACCCTCCCTGTTCAGTGTCTTGTTGGCATTTCCTGGCCTTATTATCATTGCAAGCCTTGTTATCAACCAAAATACCAACAGCAGTTCACCTATTGGGAGGGGCCTGGTTACACTTTTCAATACCAGACCAACTTTTAGGGTGGCCCATTTTACAGCAATCAAGAATGCAGGACTTATGGGGTTAATTGTTTTTTGTGCGGTCGCTCTGGGCACCTGGCTAGGAGTTGTCATAATCATCAGATTCAGTACCTACTGTGAGAGCAGTATAATCAGGGAAAAGTCAGAGCGGAGTATAGATGGGACTCTCTTCCTCCGCTATTCTGACTCAAACCGTCCCACCTGAACCTATTCTTGTACAGTAAGCGGAAGTTTCTCAGTATGATGACGCCTTTCTATATCAGCAGCCTGTTGGAGGGGTAAATGTGCTGACCTGAACGCAATTCATGAACATGGAGGAAGCAGGCTCCCAGAAGCAACCAGAGCCTTATGCTTGCCAATTTTTCAATTAACTTTCTACAGATGAACCAGATCCACTAGCTGATGCGCTTCTCTTAAAAAGGGTAAACACGGCCCTCTCTGTGGATGGTATTGTAAAAGAATACCCTAAAGAGGGGAAGGGTATTATGAGCTTCCTTAGAAAAGAGATCAGTTAAATGTACACGTTTTAAAACAATCAGATGCATCTTACTTTGAGTGTACTTACTATGACACTTTGTAGCAAAAACCCGAGTTCATGCAATAATTGATACAGGTGCCCCAGTCAACATAGTGTCCACAAAGTTGGTGTCAAGGTTGGCATTAAAGTCTGATGTATAGCATCATATGGTGTATGGGACCGCAGGCGCAGAAAGCACAGTCTCTGAAGGAGCATACAGTGCACTACCCTTGCGGTTTGAGTCAATTGTCAATGTAGCCCCAGCTATAGTGTTACCAAACAATAACTATGACCTGTTAATTGGAACCACTTTTATGCACCACTTTGGGGCTGTTGTTGATATGACAGCGGAGACATTTGAAATTCTGGGGCAGCGGATCCCAATCTACTTCACTTCCAGCGGAATGCCAAAGGATCCTGTACACATAAGTCATATTAACCTTGCATATGGTGATGGGGTGGTTTCAGTTCACTATTGTCAACTAAAAAGCAAGACTCAGGACCTTCCTCACCAAATTTATGAATATCAAGGGTTACCGCTTAGAGCTGCTGGCCCTATATCTATTCCCTATAGACGCCAAGTAATCATAAGCACCAAGTTAGAGGTGGAAGTGCCTGCTGGGTATATGGGGAGGTCATTGGGCCCTATCAGCAATCATGGCTCGAGCCCCACGTGGCCCTGGTATTATACTCCCAGGGAATGGGGAAATTAAGGTCCTGGTAGCAAATTTTCAGGATAAACCAATGCAAATCCGCTGACACCAAATAGTTGCATATTTACATTTTATCCCAGTCAAATAGGTCCTTCAGGTTCATGAGTTCAGTTCACTGGATAATTTGGTCTGCCCAGTGAATCACAGCTTGGCATAATGGTGGTTTTACCATGTGAAGATTTAATAGGGTTAACAGAAGACCAGAAAAATCAAGCAAAAGCCTTATTTCAAAAATACAAGAGATCTTTGCTGTTGATGATCATGATTTAGGGTGTGCACAAGGAGTGATCCATTGAGTGGACACTGGGGATTATCCACCCATCAGATCTTGGCTAATCTGCCAATCTAGAGCACCAAAAAAAAGTTTTCACAGCAGAAATGGATAAACTGTTGGAGCAAGGAATGCTTGAACCATCAAAGAGCCCATGGGCTTCCCCTGTCCTAATTGTCAAAAAGAAGGATGGTACTAACTGGGTAGTAATATACTACCACAAGCTCAACAGCACTATGAAAAAGGACTCATACCCTTTGCCACGAATTGATGATGCGTTGGACTGGTTGGGGGGAGCTCGTAACTTCTCCACAATGTATTTAATATCTGGCTATTGGAAGATTGAGTTACCTGCAGTGGAACAAGAAAAATGCGACATTATCATGTCAAAAGGGCTTTTTAACTGACACATATGCCCCAAGGGCTGTGTAATGCCCCAACTACTTTCCAACGGGCGTTGGACACTATCCTTAGCAACTTGAAGCTGTCATGCGTTCTTGTAAACCTTGACGATATTACTGATTTCTACCGCACATTTTCTGAGCACCTTAGCTATTTGGAAGAGGTATTCCGCTGGCTGGCTGAGGCCAACATCAAAATCAAACCCCAGAAATGCCACTTTTTCAAGGATCAGATAGAGTAACTCAGGTTTATAGTTGATGCAACAGGGCTGAGACCCAAACCAGCTAAGGTGGAGGCAATTCAGAAGATGACTATACCAAGCAGTAAGCAGGATATACAAGTATTTTTAGGGATGGTCAGCTACTATTGCTGCTTCATACCCAACTTTAGTTGTATTGGAGGTCTGCTGTTTGAGTTATTAAAATAGGATGCCACGTTTGAATAGATGAAACACTGTCAACACTCCTTTGATATTCTTTAAACAGCGTTGATCGAGGTGCCAGTGCTATGATACCCAAATTTTGAAAAGGAATTTATTGTACAGATGGATGCATATCTTTTCACTGTGGTGAAAGTTCTGTCCCAAAAAAATGATGAGGGGGAGGAGCACCCAGTGGCATACTGCAGCTGAAGCCTGAATAGCCATGAACGTAATTATACTGTGACTGAGCGGGAGTGCTTAGCAGTGATTTATGCTTACAAGTAAATCAGAGTATATTTGCATGGTGTAAAATTTAACGTTGTAATGGATCATGCTTTGTTACACTGGCTTCAGAATCTTAAGGAGCCAGAGGGCCAGCTAGCACGATGGGCCCTTAAACTACAGGATTACAATTTTGAGATCCTTCACCAACCAGGAGCAAAACACCAGAATGCTGATTGCTTGTCAAGGCTACCAACTATTGCAGTTACAGCGGATCTGAGCAATATGTATGATAAGATTATCAGTGGAAAGTACGATGATGAGCTGCCCCAAGTCATCTGTAAGTCTTGGGGACCAGCCCCTACAAATGGATAGGGAGCAGCATCCCTTCTAGACCAAAAAGGGGCCAAAGGCCTAAGTGGATCCCCTGTTGCAGCTGAGCGACCTGAACATGTGATTGATGAGCGCTGGGTGACTGCCCTTCCGCCTAGAGATATTCAGATCTCTCCCCTCCCCCCTCCCCAACCACGGTAAAATTAATAGAGAGGACCTGTCAGGAGATCATTCAGGACAGGGGCCATGGGCGGGCCCCTGGGACCCCTCACTCACCAGGGGAAACTTACCAAAATTTTTGAAGAAAAAGCCAGCGCAGGTATCAGAGCCTAGTCTGAAAATTCCAGGTTAATGGAGCAAGTCCAGACTGGTCAGGTCCAAGAGTCAGATTGGAACTTGACATTGGGATTTGAACCAGGCCACCAGTGACTCAGACCAGTTGCCCCTACCCTCCAGAACAGATCTGAGAAGTTCAGATTGTGTAGACAATCAAATCAAGAGTCTGGACTGGGTTGCGGACAACTTAGCACCAAGACCACAGCCCCCCAGGACAAATCCGGAGAATTCAAACTGCGTGAGCTGCCCAACTCAAATGGTCAAGGCCTGGATTGGTATCATCGACCTGGTCTGGCCCCAAAAATTTGGGAAAATCAGCAAAAGTTTTTTTGATTTTTGCCAAGATTTTGGGCATCCATCCACTCCCCCACCCGCCAGCCAACCAAACCCCATCGTCAATCCCCAACCACCCAATACCCTAGCATCCCCACTATGCAATTTGCCCAATACTTAAGGCAACTTCCCTACTGACGGGCAGTTGTCAGTTCATTCTCTATTCTCCTTGTGCTTTGCGCTAAAATAAAGCTGAATACCCCAAACGCCTTGTTGCAGACTCTGCCTGTTTGTTTTTTTGTTCAAAATTCTGCGATCAATCTGGTGAAGTGCACCACCACCCAAATTATCATCCTGATGATCACCAAATGGGTCATCCAGTTTCTTGACCCCGCCACGTGGTGGTGGATCATATCCACAGTAAACCACCTCACTCTCAATGCTGGAGTCAACTCTCCATCCATTTTTGCATATCCATTAAACATGAACCCATCTGTTCACTTTGCTGTCAGGTTTTCCGAGAGCCCCCCTATTGGAGCAGCCTCAGGGCGCCCCCGCCCAATGCCCATGAGCTCGGCCCCCACACTTAGCTTGTCCGTCATTGATCCCACCCACCTAAGGGGCCCAGAGTACCCCAACCAAGGGGGACTCAGCCCTAACGCTTGTCACGGGTCCATTTTCCCCTTTGACAGCACCCCTGTCTGTGCGGTGGGTCCTGTGCCACCCCTCTCTGGTGCACAGACCCACCTACCCATAACCAAAGGCCAGCAACCATGCACCCTGGAGGAGTTGTCATCCTCCATGACTCTCCCGCCCTTGGGGGTTGCCCTCACAAGACTCGCGGTTGCCCCCATTGCAACCACCTGGTTTGCCTTGGGGGCCTTCAGTACACTTATAAACATTTGCTTTCCTCACATCCCCACTAGATCCCCCCTTCTTCTAGTCGCATGGACCGCTGTGCCCTTGGCATTCTGGGCTCTCCGCTGGGTGTTCACACCTTGACTGGGAGCCCAGTCTAATTTTTATCAGCTGTTTCCATGAAATAATGAACTGACCCATAACCTTGGCCTTCTCCGCCCTCCTCGCTGGCACTGGCAAAGCGTTGCCTACGCCCTAACCTTAAACATACTCTCTCTCTACAACCTGGCCTTCTCCTGCTGGTCGGCTGCCTCATTCATCTGAGCATACCATCAGTTTGTGTTGACCTGGTCCCCACCCCGCAGACCCCTGGCGTCAAGTGTCACCCCATCAGCCAACATGATAGGGTTGGGAGTACCCCTATCCCTTATGAGGAGGTGGCTGACCAAATCCTGGGTGTCCTGGTGGAGCTTCAGGTGCACTTCACCATCAATGGGGGGAAATCTCCCCTTCCTTCTGATGCCCAGCAGAGCGTAGCTCTCCTTGACGCCCTAGATGGGGACTCCCACCAATGGGTATCATGGATATGGAAGAAGAAGTTTAGACTGACCTGCCAGTTGGGATGCGTGAGCACCCAAAAAGCAAGACAGAATGCCAGAGGCATTGCTGACTGAACAACTTGATATGGAGCTGGGAAATGTGAAACCATAAAGTGGTGGTGCAACAACAAAAGTGAGGAGGATCCTGACGACAAAACACACTGAACCCATTCCCAACCCAGTGGGTCTAGCTGCAGGGGGTGGAATTACTGTGATAGTTTTGACGAGATCCTTGGCATATGAGGCCATCTCAACGGGGGTGGCAAGGAGATGAATTTTTTTTTGCAATTGATGGATATAAGGCCATAAGATCCCTGTGTATTGCCACCGGAAGTTCATGATAATGGAGTTGTAGAGCCAAAAATATTTGACTCACTGAACCCAATTGACAATTGAGGGGGCCATAGTGACTAAAAGAACTGGTAAAGCCCATCCAGAGTGCGGATTGATGGGCCACCAGGGAAATGCCATCTGGGATGCGGTCAGAAAGGAAATTTTTTTTTTTTTTGGTAAAATTTTATTTGATTAGGAAAGTAAGAAAATTGACCAACAATTTTCTCAGTGCCATGCAGCTGCTTAGATATTAGTCGATTAGGTAGTGACAGGATGGGATCAGGTCCCACAATTTTGACCTAACTGGCAAATTGTTCGGGAATATATGGGTTTGTTCTTTGGAAACTGACATCACAAAATTTGGCGGCTGGCTGAGTCTCTGTCAATTCAACCTTAAACGTCCAATTTGGGGCTCGACTACATTTCTGATGGTTAGCATGATAGTGTTTGGCCTGACAAGTGATGGGAATCCCCCAAGGCTACCCCATATAGGGATAGGTCCATTTGGTTGGGAACGAGTTTGGGACGGCCAACCTGCCCGCGCTCAGTTGTTCATCCGTTTGTTCAGTCAATGGCAGCACATCAGCTGCAACACCTGACTTACTATCAGAGGGCTTCAAACCCTCATCGATGATGCTAATATTTGTTCTACTGGTTTAGTGTTTGAATTGGAGCCGTTGGGTGATCCAGCTGATATCTCATTCTTCATGCTTTTACAGCCATTCAAATTTTAGGCCATCAGCCAGATTACCACTCAAATTAAATCTGACTGATTTCAATTTGGCAATCTCAGCACAGATTTCACTAATTCCCTGCAACAGTTCTGCTGAGGTGAGTGTGGGTACTGGGGGTGGAATCCAAAGTGGAAGGGCTGTCACCTATTGCTCATCTACTACGTGAGAGAGATCGCCCTGAGTGATGAGGGATACCGCCATCCTCTTTGGTGTCTTTTTATTTGGAAACGGAAAGATGACCCAATCAAGAGCCAAAGGACATTCCCCAAGACTTACATTACCCTTTCCTTTTTCCAAAGGAATGGCACTCCCACCGGGAAACTGTGCCAGAGCCACGTTCTTGTGTGCTTTAGGTAACTTGATAGCCATAATCGTCATGATCTTCTGAAGAGGGCGGGGAGCCTCATGGTGGGATGTGTGGAAAGCTTCAACCAGGGCCATACAATTTATGCAATCGCACGCCTTGACCCAACTATTTTCATAAGCCGGATATCCTTTCCAGGCCACAAGATATTGGACTGAACGTCGCGACTTCCAAGATGCCAGGATGGCCTCTACCTTGGCTTCTTCCCCATCATTGATGACAATTGGTTCTGGGCCCATGGAATTGCACCCTTGAAGGATGACAGATGGGAAACATGGAAAACTGGGTGCTGCTTTCAATGCGCGGGAAGCTTCAGATGGAACTCCCCATTGCCCAATACCTCCTCCACTAAATGAGGACCCAAACGCTTACTGGCGAACTTGCAGTAAGGGGTTTGAATTCACAAATGACGGGTATCAAGCATGACATAGGAACCCACCGTAAAGTCATGATCTGGAAGGCGCTTATGATCCGCAAATTGCTTATAGTCATCAATGGCTTTAGTGAGGTGTTCCTGCACTAAAGCTTGAGTCAATTGAATATGGGCATCATGATCCGCGGCAGCTTGAACCTCAGGTCGCAAGTATGCTCCAACTGAAAATGATGGGTTATAACCCAACGTTGCTTCATAAGGGGAAAACTCTGTAGATGCATGGATCCCATTATTATAAGCAAATTGAGTGAGAGGCAAGTCACCGGCCCAAGTATCCTGCGCTGCTGCAGCATAGCAACGCAGGTACTGTTTGAGAACTTGATTACTCCCTTGGTCTGACCGTTGGACTGGGGATGATACGCCATGGATTGACAGGGGGTTATCTTCAGGATTGATAGGAGTTCACTCCAAAACCGCGCAGTAAACTGAGTACCCCAGTCACTAACAATTTCCTTGGGAAGACCAAACATTGAAAACACATGTCATATGAAAATATGGGCAGTTTCTTCTGACAAAATCATGGAAGTGCAAGGGATAAAAAGAGAAAATTTTGTAAAGTGATCCACCACTACCATCACTGCTGTGAACCCATTAGAACAGGGGAGGTCAACAATAAAATCCATGGACACTGAGGTCCATGGACCTTCTTCCTGCTGTAAGGGGTGCAGGAGGCCATTCTTTCCAGAGTGATCTAACTTAGCCCTAGTGCAAATAACACAATCAGCAATCAAAGCCAGGACCTCTTTGGTCAGTCCTGACCAATTAAAGGTTCGCTTGATCAGATCAATGCATTTCTTGTTACTGGGGTGTCTGACCGTGGGGGATCATGGTGTGCACAGAATACTTCCGAGTGGAAGGAGGGGGGAACCCAAATGCATCTACTAAGACTACAGCCTTATTCCTATATCAGCATATTATTTCCCAACATGGATGTCCAAGGTCCTTATGTCATATAATGGGATTAATTTCACCTCGCAGCTTATACAGGAGTTAACAAAATTATTTAACACTACTCAGCAATTTGTTGTCCCAAATAATCCATCCACAAATGTGGCCATTAAACGAGTTAATGGAACCTTGGTCTCAATTTTAAGGAAAATGGCCTCGACTGATCTGACTCAGTGGAATTTTTCTACCAAGTGCCTTATTTGCTTATTGGATAAGCTATCACCGCATTAAAAAGATGTTCCCATTTAAGTGTATATATGGGCGGGATCCTTCAGTCCCTTCTAGTGTTCAGACTATCCTTGAAAAAGCATCCCAGAAAATTATGATTTAGTTATGGGAAATTTTGCTGATGAGATTATCCGCCTCAGGCTCAAGCAATGAATTCAATCGAAACCACCACTTGAAGAGAGACTCTACGAAGCAATCAACATAAAGCAGTCTTACCTGAATATCAGTTTGGAGATTATGTTATGTATTATCATTCTCAGCCAGATGGACGGACTGAAAAGCTTGGAACTAATTGGTCTAGTCCTTATATAGTTATATTTTAAAAAGAATTAGAATATTCAATTGTTCATACTGATACTAAAATTGTGGTAAATCGTATTTCTCTAAAAATTTAAGAAGTCATCCTCCACTGCAATTGAATCTTGAAATGTCAAGATTTCATCAAATTCGCATATCTCCAAAAAAAATCCCTTCCTCAATTTCCCCAACATCATCAGAAGGAGCAAGCAATCTATCACAATCTATCAAAGTTGATAATCAATCAGATCCCAATCAACTGATTGAAGATTTGATCGCACAGAGATTAATTCACTCTGATAGATTATGAAACGTAAAAAAGCCTATGAATGTTTCCTCTTTTCAAAAATAAAAATTAAGTCGAGTTTAACCTGTATTTTCTTATTTACTTCATTGCATTTTTGGAGAATTCGCCCAGTGTAACTTCGAGATACAACCTGCCCCTTGGAAGTGTAATTCAAAACTTTTAGAAATGATCAGCAACTTGTGCAGAGGATGAGTAAAGATAATATTTGGTGTTTGGTAAGGACAGCTTAGGAAGGAATTGGTTCCACAGATGATTGATAGTTGGATGAGGTTCCTCTTCGATGGCCAATGGGTTTAAGTAGGCGCAGTAGACTAAGTATAATTATCATTATTCCATCCTGAATATTGATCTCATTTTCTCCCATCTTTTATTAGTTGCTAGTAGTTCCTCCACTAGATTAAGGGAAGATGGGACTGGAACCCCAAGGCAGGTGCAGGGTGATGCTCCTGGGTGGTCAACATACCAGCTCCCATATTCCAGCCCTACAAGAAACCACCTATGGTAACATGACCAACTGGCCATCAACGACAAGGGGCTTATGGCCGTCAGCCATGAGGGTAGTGCAGCATGGGAGTGCCATAGCCGCCCAGGATGGGGATGAACTTGCTTGGGAACACCCAAGAGGGGATGGCGATTGGTCATGAGAAGGAGCAAAGGGTATGAGATGCCCAGGAAGGGGGCTTAGACCACTGGTGCACTCCCAAGAAGGGCCAACGTTGCTAAGGCAAAGTCATTGGTCTGCTAGGTTGGTGGGTTGGACGTGGACTTGTAGGTGGTTGGTAAGCCTATGAAGGCAAAACAGCAAGGGCCAAGAAGTCACTATACTGTTCAGCCTGACACACTAGTGGAGCCCACTGTCACTAGAAAAAACCAATTTTTCCAACATTGGTGCTCACTACAGGAGGCTCAGCTGGGGTGCTGATTGAGTAATTGGAGGTCAGGTTAGGATGTGGCGAGAGCCACCAACACAGATCTGGCGCTCCTTGAAGGGGATTCTGGAGTGTTCTTGGCCCACCGCTGGGGTGGGTTGTGCTGGAGGAATACTATCAGATTAAGTGGGGGGTAATGTAAGAAAATTAATAATATGGATTCCTCCCAATAATATCAGAATTATAGTAGTTGGTTAGTCAGGCGTGATTACTGGCTATTTGACTAGTTCAAAATTATTTTAATGTTGTATTTGTCAATTGGCGCTTCCCATTTGGGTGGGTTGATCCCTATCAAAGTATTGGGGATAAAATTCTGAAAATTATTCGAGGTGCGCTGACCAGGGGATGGACATTACCAAAACAGAAATTCAACTAAAAAAACAAGATATACATAAAACGCCCAAAACAGGCAGAGAGACGCACAAAAAGAAAATGGGAAAATTATCTACCAGGTGGCACAGCGGTGAGCTGCTTATCCCACCATGGTTGATGGGGGAGGATCAGGAAGATTGTTAATGTCAGCTATGATTTCAGCATCCACAATGAAGAGGCGGATCAGTGCTGATAGCAAGGGGGTTGGGGGCATTTGCCAGATGAGGGTAGAGGCATCTTCCATATGAGGGTTGAGGTGAAATAGATAAAGGTTGAGTTTGTCATTGACAATTTGGTCCTGGAGCATAGCCTCTACGAGTTTGGCAACCTGGTGTTCAGTTTGGATGTGGGCGTCAGGAATCTGGGCAAATTTTGCATTGTTGGCTCTGGTGATACATGTGGATGTAAAAAATCTGCCAGTTCAGCGACATGCATGACAGCGACAATGGAAGCTTCATTGAGTCAGGTGATTTATTCTTCTGCAACAGCAGGGAAATCAGGAGGGAATGTGGGGATATGCAGTCCTTCTTTAAATCTAGTGACAGAGGCTGCCATGGCTTCGCTGAGATGGCTATTTGGGTGAGGCCACCACAGCCTTGGCAAGCTGGTGGTCGCTTTGGTAAGGGGTAGCATTGGTTTTGGGGACATAAAATTTTGAGCGGGAGTGGGATATCAAAGTCTGAATTCAGATAAGGTTCTATAATAACTGGTAAATCTGATGTTGGGACAATTTCACCAGATTCTTTCACTTCATACAATAAGTCCCAGGGTTTTTGGTTGAGTAGGATTGAATCGGTGAAAAGTGGCCTGGGTGGGAGCTAGGTAGGGTAAGCTGGGCCTTCACACGGCGTGACCGAGGAAAGCTCATGAAAAAATGGGTGAGTAGCCAACACCAAAACCCAGAGAGGCGCCCTAGAAGGGTCCTTTAGTGGCCTGGATGGGGAGTGGGATGGAAGCTAATGACTGTATCCAACATGTTTTACGGGTGCTTTTACTCTCCTTCAGGGGGGAATATGGACAGGAAGGGGAGGCAAGAGTTGGGCGTATTGTCTGTCACACTACTTCCCTATGAGGCGGGACGCTGCAAAAGCAGGTCTTAGTGACAAGGGTGGGGTATCCTGATTGGATGGGCTTTGGATCACCTGTCTACAATAAAAACCGCGGTTTTCTAGGTTTGCCTGA
>JAKSZP010007499.1:0-20107 GCA_022478985.1 Massospora cicadina
GTTACCCTTACGAATAAAGATAATATCCCCTTTACCAATCTACCACCAGATCGGTAAAATTTTACTTGTGCCGTTTGAATCTAAATAATAGCCTATTAATCACATTATTTTAAAAGGCACAAAATCTACACCATTAAATTTTGACATCGATATTATTTTCAGGTTATATGTACTCACTAAGAAACTTCCTTAACCTATTTACTTTTCATACGTTTAGACCAAAATGTCATACGATCCAATGAAAAGGGCCATAGTTGAGCTTCGATTTATTTAACGCTTTGATTGGCAGATTTTATCCACCTTTAAATTTACCTGAGGGTATTTACAATCAACTTACATTTTCTATTCTATAATGGAACGTAATCTTATATCACTGTTAAAACATTTAAAATATAGGCTAACCATACCTAGATTTTAAGTGGGGATACGATATAGGCAGATTTTTATCTAAAATCTTTTACCTACACTTTAACTTGTGTAGACTACTTTTTATTTTTAGCTAAACGATTTTATATACTGGAAAAGCATTTGATTTAAGATTAGGTGATACCCTGGAGTGAGATAGTTTGGGTAAAAAGATTATCCCTTTAAAAAATTATGAACCATTCTATCATCAGTTTAGCAGCATGTCTAGATATATATTATACAATTTACTATTTAGAATGAATATGGTACTTATAGTTATCAGAAATTCACTAGAGCAGACATGATAGAGTTAAGGGTTTGGGGTTAGATAGAACAGTTAAGTCAGATCTAGCAATTTAGAAGGTATAAACGTTTAATTCTTAATCTAGTAGCAAGTGCGCATTGATTATATATCTAGTGAAGGTGGTAAAGCGTAGCGAATAGGCTATATAGTTTTTATCCCATAATATGTAACATATGACTTAGGTTTAAAAATTAAGGCATATTAATTATTTATATCTAAAGGTACATACCTTTTGTTACTAATTCCTTTTATGTTATATTGAATGATAATTTGACTTTGCTTTTGTAGTACCTTGCGGATAATTTTGGTAAAGGTTTTATAACTCTAAGCTTACAGACTATAATAAAATTGCTATCACTGAAAGTTTAACTTTATTGACATCTAAAGGTAAGAAATTCTTTAAATTCCATATACTTAAACAGGTAGTAAATGTATCAAAAAGGTACCATGTAGTAGTCATTTAGTAGATGTATAAACCTGGATTAGCATCTTTATATAAGATAACTGTTTTTATAGGTGCCTCTTGTCATATTATGTAGTTTACTAATCTAAAATTTGATTGTATGTATTATTTACATTCATGCTAGCATTAACATTTATAACCTTGTTTGAATGCAAACCTTATTCATTTTATAGCGGTGAACTTGTTGATTAGATTCATGTCACACTAAATTCAAAACATATTACTCAATGATAGCTCGATAAATATTTATACCTGTGATAAAGTTAATAAAATGTAAATTTTTATAAAATTTGATTATAGAATATACATGTTCTTTATATGAAACTTCATCTTGGATTCATAGTCAAAATGATTATACTTAGGTTTAGTAAAAACACAAAAAACACCTGAAGCTTGATTGATTTGATATTCTCACTAGGGAGAAGTGGTTCTGCCTAACCGCTTCCAAGCCCCTTATAGAAAAGCAAGGCCTGATACAAATTGTGAAGATGCTGAGTAAAATCACTTAGATGCCCTGCCCCTGCCTTTCTAACCTTAAGAACTTCCTTATAGCTGAGTACTTGAATAGGATTGTTTCTATTTAAAAGTTAATAGATTTCATAGGCATGCCTTAGCCAGCTAAAAACAATGCCAACCTCCTAAAATTCCATCATATATTCTCAAATTGCCTTCATGTTAACCTTAATATTAACTATACTATTTTAATTCTAGACTTAACAGTATAAGCAGCTTTTATCACCATTATATCTTCCAGACAGAAAGTTTAATGATTGAGATCTTCTCAATAATTGCATTTCAACTTGGTTTTAGATTTTCTAGAATTCCAAGTCAAATAATTTAAAAAGATTTTCTGTGTTGGTTGGGTTCAGGCTCTGGGTTGTGCCTCACCTGGGCCATTCTTAAGGCTTGTAAGAGCCCAAATAATGGTTCAGGTGAGGCCCCCAAATTAGCAACCTTAAAAAAGTTGCACCATGTATTCTGAAGCCAACTTCAAAATTGTTTCACATAAGTTTCCCATCCCTGAGAAGCAAGGTCAATTCTGCTCCTCAGACTAACTCCCCCTGGTGATCCTTTTTATTTCATGAATAAAGGTAAAGGTTGTTTTAAGGTTCAATCTACCTTGCTTACTGTAACGGTCATGGCGTTGCCTGATCACCACATACCCTAATCTTCTCTAGGGCGATAGTCAGGGCCAGGGGAGAGGGGCTTGACCGCTCTGATTATTGTAAATGGCAATATGACAAATCAGATGCCTTGAAATTGGAAGCAATATTGAATTGAAAGGCTGATGGGGAAGGAAGCCTCAGAAATGGTGCTCTGGCCAACCAGATGCTGCCAAATCCAATATTGCTAAATGTGGTGATAAGGGATTGGACCCTCAGATGTGAATTTCTGACCAATTGGAGGCCAAATCTGTTGCATTTGGGAGTATTGACAAGGATGAAAATCCTTGCAAATGGTGCTCTGGCCAACCAGATGCCGCCAAATGAAATATTCCCAAAAGAGGCAATGAACCAATATTGGGGAATATGGGCGAGGGGAATGGCCCAGGCTTTGAGAGCAATTTGAAGCCAAATAATGAATGCGGAAAAGTTTCTGCAACCCCAAGGGTACCCAGCCCAAGTTCGAGAATGGGCCTTGATGCCAAAATTGAGGGTCTAGATTCTTGAATAGGGCCCACCGCTGGGAAGACACCCACAGACTTTGTGGGAACAGGACCCGCTCTTCCCCAATAAGCTCAGTATAAAGCTGATCAGGTGAAACTGTTTAGAGAAGTTTTGTCTTCTAAAAAACCTAAATAAAACTTAATAAATTCTAAAATTAGTTTTGCGCATTTGCAAATCACTTTATTAAGAAAACCCTGAAACCACCATATGGACAGCAGTTCAGACTTTGACAGGGCCATTCAGTCCCTGTACGCCCTCTCAGGGGGTCAGGCCCTCCTCCTGGGTGCCAGCATTGTCCTAACTGTGGTCCAAACCTTTGTGGTAAAGTGGTTTCCGCATACTTGGATTTGGGATCTCTCAACTGCAGGGCTATCCTGTCTGTGGGCCCTCACTTGGGCACTCTTGCCTAACTGCTTTGTGGCAGTTTTCAGAGACCCTGTCCATCACATTAGATGAAACTAATTTAACTTGATGTCTCTATTCCTGGATATGGTGGACAAGCCATCTGAACGCGCCCTGCCTGCATGGTATGAACACCCAACCACATGTTTGATGGTCATCTTCTCTCTTCTATTTCTCCTAAGAGAAGTTGCCCGTTTCCTTCCCTCAAAGGGGCATACCAACGTCTACTTTCAACCCAAGCAGCCCACATCTGAGTTCCAACAGGCCCTCACCCCAGGAGAGTTGAGCACCTTGCACACCACCTCCTTGCGTGTGAAACTTCAAGCCCAGCTGACCACAGCGTCAGGAGGAACAGCCCCCGTGTCACTTCAGATCACCCAGATAGTAACCGCCCTGCCCAGAAACCTGGAGGATTGATTCACTGAGCTACTGGAAACCCAGATGATGCTCCCTCCCACCTTGGAGGAATGTCTTCAACTGGTTGAGAGAGTGGCTACGCGAAATGACTCCCAAGATGCTGCATGGTCCACCCTTCTGAACCTGACTCAAGGAAAGATGTCAGTCATGGAGTACGCCCGTGTGTACCGCCCTTTGGCAAAGGCTGCCAAGGTCACCCCTACCCAGATAGCACGAATATTCCACCAGAACCTCCGCCCAGACATCCTTACAGCATTGGCTGCCACTCGCCTGGGAGCTACCCTTGATGAGGAGATTTCAATTGCGACCCAGGTGGAGGGCCAACTAGCATTAGCGCAAGCAAAGGCCCATACCGGAGTACAACAGGGGAAGTTCCATGGCCGCTGAGCTGAGTCTGAGCCAGTCTCCAACATCTCGCAGGAGTCCACACAAGGTTCGCCCTCTGGCTCCGCCAATGGGGTAAACCCTTCGGGAAACCACAGAGAGGGAAACCCTAGTCCCTCCTACAACTTCCGCCTTACTCCTGCGCGCGTTGCTACCATCAATAAAGGAAATAACTCGTCTTATCTCTATGTCCCCTATTCATTACAGCTCTGGGGAAGAAAGAGGAGGATCAGCTGTGGGCACTGGTGGACACTGGAGCGGAAGAGAATTACCTAGATCATGGGTTAGCAAAAGAAATGAGGCTAGAAATGGAATGGAAGGGAGCCGTGACGCTGGCAGACACCTCAAAAACGGTCAGCAGTTGGAAGATTAAGACCCAGGTGCTGCTGCGGCAGGGGCCTCACACCTTCCAAGAGTCATTCAGTGCCATTAAAAATCTGCCTCATCCCATAATACTGGGCATGGAGTGGTGGCACAAGTACTCCCCTCAGTTCAAACTGCAGGAGCGCCTGGTCATGCTACACCCCAAGAACCAACCCCCAGTAGCACTAGATTTCTTCACCACTGGCGGAGGGAAGCCTGGGGTGAATGCAGTAGTAGGGCTGGAGATGGAGGCGGACATACCCAACGAATTTCGTGCATATGCTCACCTGTTCAAGAAGAACCAAGCTCCCTCTACCACCCTAAACGGTCCTTACCCTTTCACCTTCAAGTTCAAAAAGGATGCGGAATTCCCCAAGGGTTGTCCCGTCTACCCTTTGAACCTTAAGGCGAGGGCGGCCCTGGAGGTCTATGTCAAGGAAATGCTGGAGCGCGGGATGATTGTTCCATCCAATTCGCCAGTGGTGTCCCCAATACTCCTAGTCCCAAAAGCAAGTGGCGAGCTTTGGTCGTGTGTGGACTACCGGCGGCTGAACGCAATCACCAAGTCTGACCCCTACCCCATCCCTCTGATGGAGACCATCTCTCAGATGATCTCAGGTAGCCAGGTTTTCACCAAGTTGGACCTGGTTGACGCGTTCAACCAAGTTCTGGTAATCGCCAAACAACAACAATATATGGCTTTCAAGTGCCACTTAGGAGTCTTTGATTACAAGGTGATGCCTTTTGGCCTCAAGAACGCCCCAGCAGTATTCCAGCGTACCATAGACAACGCCTTAGGAAACCTGATTGGAAAATGTTGTGTGGCGTACATGGACGACATACTTGTGTTTTCCAGGACCAAGGAGGACCACAAAGGAGATGTGCTGAGCGTGCTGAAAGCCCTCAACAAGGCGGACCTCCGCTTGAAGCCATCAAAATGTGAGTTCTACAAGGACTCAGTCTCCTTCTTAGGGAATGCAGTCTTCCAAGGGGGAACAGCCATATGCCCAGACAAGCTGAAGGCAGTAAGGGAGTGGTCAGCCCCTAAGGATAGAACGGGCGTTAGAAGTTTCCTGGGCGTGGTGAACTTCCTAAGGAGGTTTGCAAAAGACCTATCCAAGACGGCGGCCCCCCTAACTCTCCTGACAGGGCAGGTCCCGTTCCATTGGGGAAAAGAGGAGTAGACAGCCTTCCAAGCCATAAAGGAGAGTCTCATGAAGGCACCAGTACTAGCCCATCCCGACGCCAACCGTCCCTTCATAGTGGAGACTGACGCCTCCAACTTTGCAATTGGGGCAGTCCTGCTACAAGAAGGAGAAGATGGGGTAGACTATCCCATAAGCTACTTTAGCAGGAAAATGCTGCCCGCTGAGACCAACTACCCCGTGTATGACAAGGAGCTCTTAGCGATTGTATCAGCCTTGGAGGAATGGCAGCACCACTTACTCTACGCCAGACATCCCTTTACTATCAGAACGGACCACAGAGCCCTCGAATTTTACAAGAGCCCAAAGCGCATGAACCAGCGCCAGGCCAGATGGCACCTAGAGCTGGCATCTTATGATTTTAGGATTGTGTACAAGCTGGGGGAAAGCAACCTCATCCCAGATCTCTTGAGCAGGGACCCAGGTAAGTCCTTCCCAAGGGAGGAGCTGGATGCATACAACACCACCACTATGTTGCCCTCAAATGTGTTCGCTGTCATCCAGAATGCCACCAAGGAACTGAGGGAAAAGCTCCAGGCTGCCCAGCGAAGCTCAAAATATGGGACAACACTGTGGAAGGGCCTGGAGGAGGGGGTAGAGAACGAGCAACATAAGAATTTCTGTAAAAGGAAAGGCCTCATTATCCACAAAGGGCGCCTATGGCTGCCCAACCGCGAGCTCCAGGAGGAGGCGATAAGCGCTTTTCATGACCACCCCTTGGCAGGACACCCCGGAAATGAGAAAAGCATAGAGCTCCTGGCCCAAAGTTACTCCTGGCTGGGGATGCCCAGTGTCATAAGGGAGTACATCCAGAAATGCATCACTTGTGACCGTTCCAAGCACGTTAGGCAGAAGCCTTTAGGAAAGCTCATGCCCCTCCAGATTGCGGAAATACCATGGTCCTCACTGAGTGTGGACTTCATAATGGGGCTTCCAAAATCAAAGGGATATGACGCTGTGATGGTGGTGGTAGATAGAATGACCAAGTACGCAGAATTATTTCCTTGTAACTCCACCATCACAGCAAAGGGCATGGCGGATATCTTTGTTAATAAGGTGTTCGCCTGCCACGGTCTACCGGAGGAGATAGTATCAGATAGAGGCCCTCAATTCATCACCCAATTTTGGCAACACCTACTTGAAAATCTTCAGATCAAGCCATGCAGATCCTCAGCTTACCACCTGCAGTCTGATGGCCAGACGGAACGAGTTAACCAAGTCCTCAAGCAGTACCTGAGATGCTACATGACTACACAACAGGAACGCTGGACGGACTGGCTAAGACTATCCCAATTCGCATATATAACTTGATCCATTCGTCAACAGGAATATTGCCATTCATGGCGAACTACGGGTTCCACCCAAAGATGCTGGAAACCCACACCAGAGGTCCAAATCCAGCGTCCAACAACTTGGCAACAGAAATGAAGAAAACCTGAAAGCCCTGCGTGCAAACTTAGTCAAAGCGATAGATATGCAGAAGAGGAAGGCCGATGCTCACCAATCTGAGGCCCCAAAGCTAAAGGAAGGAGACCTAGTGATGATCAATGCGAAGAACTACTCGGTGCCAGCAAGCTGTAGGAAATTTGGACCAGTAGCTCTGGGCCCATTCAAAGTCCTCCACCAGGTAAACAAAGTGGCGTACAAGCTTAAGTTCCCCAAGAGATCGCGGGTGCACCCAGTGCTGCATGTCTCACAACTTAGGAAGTTCAAAGGCCCTCTCCCAGAGAAACTGGAGCCTGTACACTCGGGAAACCTGGGAGAGGCAGAGTATGAGGTGGAGGAGATCTTGGAGTCAAAAATTTCGCGGAAAAAACGCTGGTACCTAGTTAAATGGGTAGGATACCCGGTGGAGAAGTCCACCTGGCAGATGGCTGATGACTGCAGCAACTGCCCACAGAAGGTGGAGGAGTTCTGGAACCAGAGGGGGCTCTCATCTGGGGAGGGTGATGTAACGGTCAAGGCGTTGCCTGACCACCAAATAGCCCTAATCTTCCCTAGGGCAATAGTCAGGGCCGGGGGGAGAGGGGCTCAACCGCTCAAAAATCATAAATAGCAATCTGACAAATCAGATGCCTTGAAATCAGAAGCAATATTGAATCAAAAGGCTGATGGGGAAGGGAATCCTCAGAAATGGCGCTCTGGACAACAAGATGCTGCCAAATCCAATATTGCTAAATGTGGCAATAAGGAATCAGACCCTCGGATGCGATTTTCTAACCAATTGGAGGCCAAATCTGTTGCATTTGGGAGTATTGACAAGGATGAAAATCCTTGTGAATGGCGCTCTGGCCAACCAGATGCCGCCGAATGAAACATTCCCAAAAGAGCCAATGAACTTATATCGGGGAATATGGGTGAGGGGAATGGCCTGGGCTTCAAGAGCAATTTGAAGCCAAATAATGAATGCAGAAAAGTTTCTGCAACCCCAAGGGTACCTAGCCTGAGTTCAAGAATGGGCCTTGACACCAAAATTGAGGGTCTAGATTCTTGAATAGGGCCCACCGCCGGGAAGACACCCACGGACTTTGTGGGAACAGTACCCACTCTTCCCCAATAAGCTCAGTATAAAGCTGATCAGGTGAAACTGTTTAGAGAAGTTTCATCTTCTATAAACCTAAGTAAAACTTAATAAATTCTAAAATTAGTTTTGCGCATTTGCAAATCACTTTATTAAGAAAACCCTGAAACCACCACATGGACAGCAGTTCAGACTTTGACAGGGCCATTCAGTCCCTGTACACCCTCTCAGGGGGTCAGGCCCTCCTCCTGGGCGCCATCATTGTCCTAACTGTGGTCCAAACCTTTGTGGTAAAGTGGTTTCCGCATACTCGGATTTGGGATCTCTCAACTGCAGGGCTATCCTGTCTGTGGGCCCTCACTTGGGCACTCTTGCCTAACTCCTTTGTGGCAGTTTTCAGAGACCCCATCCGTCACACTTACCTGTTCATCTTTTTTAAGCCATTTTTGAGTGAGGTTTCACATAGTTGGATTAGACTAACTACTATTCAGCTTGCAACCATATTTTTCGAGTTGGTATATTTGACATTGTCAGTTAATGCCAAATCTATTTGCAACTATGACACCCAGAGCACTAAAATTTTCATTTGCTTCATAATCTCAAATTCAGATGTGCATTCTGCATACCACCAATCTCCAGTTCAGCTGACCTCAGTGGTCACAATAGGTCCCATTCATCAAGTAAACAGAATTGGTGGGAGCTGGTGATTGATGGCCAATTAAGGACCTAAAGCTATTATTGGCTAAAATCCTGGTTGGGCCTCCCTCTCACCAGAGATTTAGTTGGCACTGATGGGACTTGTCCCAGCAGGGCTCCCTCACCAATGGACAGTCCACCCTGCAAGGGTACAGCTGTACATCTGCACTGGACCATGTACACTTCTTGAACTTTGTTTGGAGAAAGCACCTTTCTAGTTGGGATGGAAAGACATTTTCAACAGGAGCGTGGGAGATGGGTGCAACACAGCCAAGCGCTGGGCAAGCTTCCTCATGCCAGGTGGACTGATTTTGGCAGCCAGTCCTGAATCACCCTCACCGTTCATCTTTCCCCATGAGGGGCCTGAAGTTTATCAGGTGAATTTTCCTGGGGCTTTAGTTAACTCACACCAGAAAGCCCTTATGGTGGCAGCCTCCAACTGTGGGGTCCCTCTTCAGATGGGCCCTTCTCTAGCAGGGGGTAATATAATGATTGAGATTTTCTTGATCATTGCATTTTGACTCAGGTTAATATTGTCCAGAACCTTGAGTCAAATCTTTTAAAAAGGTTTCCTGTGTTGGTTGGGTTTAGTGCTGGGTTATGCTTCACCTGGGCTATTCTTTAGGATTGTGAGAGCCTAATTTATGGTTCAGGCGAGGCCCCCAAAAGAAAACCATAAAAAGGTTGCGCTGTGAATTCTGAAGCTGACTTTGGAATTGTTTACCATGAGTTTTCCCTCCCTGAGGAGTGAGGTTGGTTCCACTCCTCAGACAAACTCCACCCAGCAGTCCTTTTTTATTTTGTGAATAAAAATAAAGGTTGTTTTGGGGGTTGCATTACCTCACTTACCTGTTCATTTTTTTCAGAGTCGTTTCCAAGTGAGTTTTTTGTAGTTGGGTTGGAAAAACTACTATTTGACTTGCAACCAACTTCAAGTTGGTATATTTGACATTGTTGGTTAGCAGCAAATCTATTTGCTACTATGGCACTTGGAAACTGGGAATTTTCCGTTTGTTACAGAAAGGATCCTAAGAAAAGCTAAATAAAAGTGTTTAAAATTAAATTGTACCTCTCTATAGTATGTGATAGGTATATTAAGGGTTTTAAAAAAATGGGTGGCAGCATTAATTGTTGGCTATAAAAAGTCAGAGATAGATCAAAGGTGAGAGATTGTAGTTACTTATACTTGAAGAAAAGTTGGGTTAATCAAAGATGGTGATAATGAATATTATTATATAGCTAGATTGCACTGAGCTTTGAGCTTGGATTTGGTTATAAACCCAGCCCATCATGCTGTAAAGGAATGTAAGCCAGATTATTATGAATAATTTGTATTTCAAGGATCATTCTATATTAAGAGATATAAAAATTTCTTCAGATTATTGTACGTTTCCCTTTATAACATTTTAGATTCTTAATGGTTGTATAACTTTCTGGAAACTGGTATAATAAACATTTAGGAAAGCTTTGGTATCAGATTAAAGTCTTAACTGTGTCTATTGTTCCTGTGCTCATACTATTAAAATATGATCACCTACAAGACTCACCAGAAAACCTTGAAATCAAAGGTCTTTTAATAACATCCTAATATCATTGTACCCATATTTAAAAATATGGCTGTGAAACAATAAGCTCCACTTAAAAAGCCTAGCACCTCTATTATAAGATGCTTTAGCTTTAAAAACTTGTTTTTTATTTAATTGCTAGGATATCTGTAAGATTATCCCTTGGTTCAACCCTAAGATATATGTAAAAAGCTGGTTTTACCCTTTTTCTGGCCTGCTAGTAGCCATTATGTAAAATCTTAACATTTAAGATAATAAAAATGTGCCCTTTCTCATTTTTACATATAGATAGCTATGTTTAATCCTTTATGTTTAATTAGTCTTAATAGGGTAAGATGGTTTATGTAATTAGAAACGCCCTAAGATGACTTTGCACCAAAGCATAAAGGGGCAAGAGTCACAGATTCTAGTGTGGTGAAGGTCAAACTGAAATCTATCCAGAGTGGATTTTCCTACGGTCAAATTTAATTTCTTGAATAATTATAGTAAACTACCACGTAAATCACACTCAAGGTCAAGAAAATCAGTTCTAGACAACCAAAGATACTGAGGAAGCAACTAAAAAGGTTAGTGAGGTGGTACTCATCATAGTTAGTAAAGTTATTTAACTTGAAGTCCGCAGGAACATGTATTGAATTTCAAACAAAGGCAAAAAGCTAGTTCTTTAATAAGGAGATAAACATTAAATATACCTTACCTTAAATAACATGGTAAAGACATTATAAGTAAAACCATTATTGGTAAGTTATATATTGCTAAAGATATGGGTAAGCACACTGGATTATTCTCAGTGTTTATTAATTTACTATAATTGTAACGGATCAGAAGGCACCTGATCCATACATTGCCTCAGATTGGGTGGCATTCAATATGAGTATTGCTTTAATCCAAAGGGCCTCAAACTTGAGGAAGTCAGAGCTAGTGAGATTTGACATCCCAAAACCAAAATGCATCTGTGAAAATATTTTTCAGGCTTATGCACAGCGTGGATGATGATCTGGTGTGATGTGATATCTTTGCAAGCAATGTGCTGGACAGTGTTTGAGAGAGCCTAGCATAGGAGGGAGATTACTCAATAATTGCAAAGTGCTATTTATTAGAGGATGTTGTGGCCCTGAATGGCCAGTTGCGTCTTCTATGAAAAAAAAATAGAATTATAAAAAACATTAGATATTAGAAAACATTATACTATTAAAAATAAAATCAGATCAGAGTCTGAGCACAACTAGTGAGCTTGGCGTGGCGTTGGCGTCATTATCAGCCCTTTCTTGGACCCAGACCCTGCTGTTGGTGTGCAGCGTCATGGGGACAGTGGTGCAGGAATACGTGGCAACAATGAGGCATGGTTTACGAGTTTAGGGATGGGCTTCAGCAGGCCTGTCCCTAGTATGGTCAGCAATGTGGCTCGTACTTCCCAATTCCTTTGTGGCATATTGGTGCAAACCTGCCCTTTACATTAGATGCAACTCAAATACATTTTTGTCAGGCTTGTGGGGGCCCCGAGAAGAGGTGGTAGCCCCAGGAGGGGAGGAATGGTATCACCATGTGTTGACAGTGGTGATGGTGAGTTTCTCACTAACATTCTTAATAAGAGAGGTGGTTTGAGTGTTTGGCGCAAGTCCCATGAAGGTGGAGGAGATCCATGGAGGTTCTACATCTCCAAAAGGTCGAGTGGCATTGCCCATGGAAGCTTTGGAGAAGATTCACCAGGTGGTGTTACAAATTCGTTTTCAGGTAGTTGGCTCAAGCAATAGGAGGGGAGACTCCTTTCTAGCTGCAGATTGCGCAAATTGTGGAAACACTACCCTCAGACCTGGCAGGGTGAGTGCAAGAGTTAATTGAGGAGCAAGGTCGCCTCCCAGGTTCCATGGATGAGTGTGTCAATTGGATCGACTGGGCTGCCTGTGTGAATGAGGGGCAGTTTGAGGCGTGGTCAGCTTTGCTGACGGTGTGTCAGGGGTGAGGATCAGTTGAAGAATATGGGCGGATTTTCCAACATTTGGCGAAAGCAGCACAAGTCTCAGATTTGAAATAATTGCAAATGTTTTGACAGGGGCCGCAAGCAGAAATGTTGGCCGTTATGGTGTCTGCTAAAGTTCAGAGTACGTTGGCTGAAGAAATTGCATTGATGGTACAGGTTGAGAAATAATTGGCCTTGGCGCAAAACCGGTGAAAGAATACTATGTCTTCAGGAAGGTGCCAATCACCCGCAGTGGCTCATAGAGGTCAAGGAGGTTGGCAGGGATCACCCAGGAATTTTGTAAATATCCATGGAGGATTCTATTAGGGAAACATTGAGAAGTCAGGGAGAACAGGAGGTTAGGGACCCAAGAAGATAATAGTCCTAGACAAACCTTACCTGAAACTTTGCAATCTGAGATTGCTTTAAACATTAAATCTACTTCTTCACTTTATCCGCAGTTATTTATTCCGGTGGAGTTATATTTGCAAAGTTGGACAGAGAAGGTGTTGAACCTGGTGGATACAGGGGCTGAGGAAAACTATGTGAAATTCGACCTGGCAGAACGTTTAAAGTTGGGAATGAAAAGGGTCCTGAGGTGGTGTTTGCTGATGTGTCGAGGATAGATCCCTCATGGCGTTTGGTGCCTTGGGTAGTTGTTTGGCAGAACCAGCTTTAGTTCAATAAGGGCTCCTGTGCAATCAGAAATCTGGCCCATCCTGTGGTAGTGGGTATGTGATGGTGGCATCATTTCCAGCCCCAGGTTGATCTACCGCCTAATGCAATTACTTTGAATCTGCCAACGGGGCCTCAGTTGAGATGGGAAATGGAGGTTGGGAGCAATGTTCCTAGTGGATGCAGAAATCTGAGTGGAATGCAGGAGTA
The DNA here is from genome assembly GCA_022478985.1 of Massospora cicadina. Lineage (NCBI taxonomy): Eukaryota > Fungi > Entomophthoromycota > Entomophthoromycetes > Entomophthorales > Entomophthoraceae > Massospora > Massospora cicadina. Next base: position 13,238 of record JAKSZP010007499.1, read on the forward strand.
GAGTTACCAGCTGAATATAGCGACTTTGTGGGTGTATTTAATCCTATCTGGAACTCGCCTTTTTCCCCTACTGGTTCTTTTGCATTTTCATTTCAGTTCAAGGAAGGGTCAGAGCTTCCCCAGGGAGTCTGGTATACCCTCTTAACCAACTAGCAAAAGAAGCGTTGGAGAGCCATGTGAAATCAATGTTGGACAAAGGTTTGATCAAACCTTCTAAGTCGCTGGTGGTGTCTCCTGTGTTACTGGTGCCAAAAGTGAGTGGCAAACTATGCCCACGCGTGGATTTCCAACATCTGAATGTGGTCACAGAGCCTGATCCATATCCGATGCCTTTATTGGAAGGATATTCTATTAATGGTTACCAGATGCACCATTTTTACAAAGATTGACCTCACGGATGCATTCAATCAGGTACTGATGAGAACAGAACATAAGAAATATACAGCGTTTAAGTGTCACCTGGGGGTGTATCATTATCACGTGATGCCTTTCAGTCTTAGGAATGCTTTGGCAGTGTTCCAATGGATGATCAATCATGTCCTTGGAGGGACGATTGGTCAATGCTGTGATACTTATATGGATGACATCTTAGTGTTTTCGCAGTCCTGAGAGGATCATGTCCAAGATGTCTGGGAAGTTTTGAGGCAATTGGCCAGATGGGTCTGAGATTGAAAACTTCCAAGTGTGAATTCAATCGGAGCTTAGTGACGTTTCTAGGCAACGTGGTTTTCCAGAATGGATTGGGGGTATGTCCAGATAAACTGCACGCTGTGAGAGCATGGAAAGCCCCTACTGATCAAATGGGGTGCAGAGTTTTTTTTGGGAACATTGAACTTCCTACATCAGTTTGTAAAGAATCTATCCCAAATGGCCTTACCTCTCACGTGTCTAATGCAGGATGTTCCATTCATGTGGGGAAGAAAAGAGGAGCAGGCATTCGAATTATTAAAGGAAAAGTTACTTATGGCGCCTGTATTGGCCCATCCGGATCCCAGGAGGCCATTTGTGGTAGAAACTGATGCCTCAACTTTTGCTGTAGGTGCAGTGTTACTTCAGGAGGGGAAGACGGACTTAAACACCCCGTGTGTTACTTTAGCCGCAAAATGCTCCTTGCTGAAACAAATTATCCAATATACAATAAGGAAATGCTGGCGGTGATGGTGGCCTTGCGGGAATGGCAGCACCACCTGCTCTATGCCTGACACCCTTTTGTTATTTGAAAGGACCATAAAACATTGGAATATTATCATGAGCCCAGGAAGATGAACCATCGGCAAGCCAGATGGCCTGTGGAGCTAGTCCAATTTAACTTCCAGTAGAATACAGGCCAGGATCGTCAAATTTCCTAGCAGACTGGTTGAGTTGAGACAAGGGCTTAGCATATAAGAAGTAGGAATTGGAGGATATCAATACAGCCACAATGTTTCTTTTCTGGACCAATTCACGATGATTGAGGGTGAGGGAAGTGAGTTGGAGGAGGAAATTCACCAGAAGCAAAAAAAGTCATAATTTGGCCGGCGATTGAAGGCTGAGATGAAGGAAGGATGGCCGCACAAGCGCCATAGGGCCTTCATGAAGAGGCGTGGGGTGATATACCACAATTCTTGCGTATGGGTGCAAAACCCATCGTTACAATAGGAGGTAATTCTGGTCTCTCATGAACACCCGTTGGTGGGTCATATGGGAGCATAGAAGATGGTGGAGTTGGTGCAACGGGACTATTCATGGCCAGGCCTGCATAGGGATGTCAAGGAGTACATGAGTGAGAGTTTGGTATGCGCAAGATCAAAACCCTCAAGGGAACCTCCATTGGGTAAGTTAAACCCACTGCAGATACCACGTGAGCCATGGAGTTCAATTAGTGTCATTTTCATAATGAGTCTTCCAAAGGTGCAGGGAAAGGATGCGGTTATGGTGGTCATGGATAGACTGACCAAATATGCCAAGTTTTTCCCATGTATGGAGAGTTTTTTGGCAAAGGATGCAGTAAGGATTTTCATTGAAAAAGTGTTCTCCCAGCTTGGATTACCTGAGGAAATTATTTTGGACCGTGGTCCACAATTTGTCTCAAAATTCTGGTCGAGTTTGCTGAGAAATTTGGAAATCAGGCCTGGTCAGTACTCAGCGTACCATCCCCAATCTGACGGAAAAATGGAGAGGGAGAATCAGATACTTGAGCAGTATCTCCGGTGTTATGTCTCCAAACAGCAGGATGACTGGGTTCCATGGGTTTGGATGTCCCAGTTTGCTTATAACAATCATTGTCAATAGTCAACAGGAATGGCTCCATTTTTCATGAATCATGGCCTGAATCCAAGATCGAATGGGGGATCCATGGGTGGAGTGTGCCAGGGGGCGGATGAGATGGCGCGTACCATGACAGATGTCAATAAGAAAATATGAGAAAATTTGGAGCAGGTAGTGGCTCAGAAGAAGCAACAGGCATATTGACGAAGAGTGCCAGATCTAGTATTTGAGCCTGGGGACTGGGTATTTTTGGCGGCTAAGAACTATGCTGTTCCTATTAAGAGTAGTAAACTGGGACCAAAGTTTTTTGGGCCCATACCAGATCATCTGAGCCATTAATTGGATTAATTTTGAATTAAGTTTGCCAATAGGTTCCAAGGCCCATCCAGTGATTCACACTTCCCAATTACAGGCAGTCCAAGGGAATAGGTCCAGATCAACTGGTACCACTAAATCCTAGGGAAGGGGATGTTCCAGAATATGAGGTGTAACAGATATTGGATGTGAGATGGGTGAGGGGCTGGCAGCAACTGCTGGTGAAGTGGAAAAGCTATCCAGTGGAGGAGGTGACGTAGCAGATGAAGGAAGACTGAGCGCGATGCCCAGGGAGGGTTCAGGAGTTTGTGGGCCTCACAAGGAGGTGATGTAACGGATCAGGAGGCACCTAATCCGTACATTACCTCAGATTGGGTAGCGTTAAATCTGAATATTGCTTTAATCCAAAGGGCCTCAAACTCTAGGAATTCAGAGCTAGTGAGATTCAACATCCTAAAACTGAAATGCATCTGTGAAAATATGACTTCAGGCTTATGCATGGCGTGGATGATGATCTGGTGTGATGTGGAGTCTTTGCAAGTGATGTGCTGACGGTGCTTGAGAGAGCCTAGCATAGGAAGGAACTTACTCAATACTTGCAGAGCACTATTTATTAGAGGATGTCGTGGCCCTGAATGGCCAGTTGCATCTTCTACAAAAAGGCCAGAAATTATGAAAATAATCGCTTGCTATCAGAAAACATTATTTTATTAAAAAATTGGATTAGATTATGAGCTCAACTAGTGAGCTTTGCGTGCGTTGGCGTCATTCTTGGCCCTTTCTTGGACCCAGACTCTGCTGTTGGTGTAAAGCATCATGGGGAAAGTGGTGCGGGATTATGTGGCAACGATGAGGCATGGCGGAAGGGTTAAGGGATGGGCTTCATCAGGCCTGTACCTAATATGGTCAGCAACATGGCTCATACATCCCAATTCCTTCTTGGCATGTTGGAGCGAACCCACCCATTACAAAAATTGATTAAATATGATCCACAAAGTCAACTAAGCTGATTCTTCTTTAATTATATGTCTTTTCAATTTCTAGAAAAACTCACTATTTTTTGGTCAAATGATAACTTGTAGTTCTGGTTATGTAGCTCTTAATTTCTGTCAGGACTAGAGGAGGCCAAGTTAGCTCTGGTTGCAAACTCCTACTTATAAGGAACAAACTAAGTGACAAGCAACTATAGTCAGCAAGGCCATGAAGCCCTCTAGCTGATGATGTGTAAGACATCTTTAGAGGTTCATGGAGATGTCCATGGTACTTGCCATGATACGCAGATGCTCCTAAGAAAAATGTCATCCTTAAATAGAATTGGCAGATTTTTTGATATAAAAAAGAGAAAATGAAAAACAAAGTAGGCTGGCGCCCTCATTTGTTGGGGCACTAGCCTAGATAAAGGGACTGGGATCTTTGGGTTTACTAAGCTGTTTTTGTATACTGAAATTAATTCTTGGGTTGAAGTATCTCACATTATGCATTTGGTAGGAAAGGTTAGGAATTGAAAAAGTGTGTAAGCTTTGGGGTTGACAGAGATGATGGGGCACATCATAATTGACAGCTCTTCAATTAAGTATTACCAAAAGTTTTTTTAAACCTTTTTATCAAAATGTACTCAGCCTTTAGAGGTTCAGTGCTTGTTTGAAAGTTATTTTAAAGTAAAAGAAGGACATTATAAATTAGGAAAAACAAAGAGAGTTAGAGATTATAATTTACAGTAAAATTGCTTATATTTACCATAATGATAAAAAGATTTAGGTCTTTGGGAATTTAGGATTTGGGAAATGGAAAAGAATTTTGGGAAAATGAGCAGCAGTATGGGAAATCTTACAAAAAAATATTTTGACTTTTTAGAAAATTGGTTGGAGGATATCCACACAATAACCTAATACTAACATACAACCATATGGGCAAGGAGAGGATGTGAGTATATGGGTTACAATAAAAAAGGTTGCAGGCACTACTTAGATTATTGCCTTTTGTGAAAAGCCTTACATCATTAATACCTTTCTGCCCAGACTCTTGACATGTTTAGACTATTAGAATTCCATATTTGCAGGATGCATCTGTTAAAGGGGCTTTAGGGCAATTCACAATGCCGCAACTTTGAGGTTTGTAACAAAAAAGTCACCATATGCTGCAATTGGGACTGCAACTGGGCGAGATCAGCACGTGTATATTTGCACTAAAATAGGTACAGCTGTGTGAAGACAGCATACATCTGTGACAGGTGGGATCAGCTAGATCTGTACATTGACCTTATTGGTGGAATTCCATATTTGGCTGCAAATCCAGAGGTCAGGTTTGAAGGGCTGGGGCAATTGGAAAAATGAATCAAAACGGAAATCATAGGTAAGGATTTGAGATTTGAGAATGAGGGCTGATCTGGAATATTGAACAACTAGTGTCTCAAATCCTCCAAATTTTCTTATAATTTAGGATGCGAGGCTTTTGCATGCAATGATTTGGACGCCTCTCAAAAGCTTAAACTAGTATTTTAATTAGCTAAACCATTGCAAATGTTTTATAATGAGAAAACGGCAACTGAAAATACAGTTTTGTTTTCTCATAAGATCACAATAAAGTTCACAATATTATTATTTGCCAAATATTGACATTAAAATTTATTTTAAGAAAATATTTTTCTTAGTCAGCCAGAAACGGTGAGCTCAACCAGCGAGCTAGACCAAGCGTTAGCTTTGTTTGCAGCTTTTTCATAGATCCAGACTCTGCTGCTTGCATGCAGCATCACTGGAGCCATGGTCTGCAGATATGTTTCAAACTCTGTAATGTCATGCAGGGTTGGGGTATGATCTGCTGGATTGTCAGTCATGTAATTGCAACATGGATTGTTCTTCCCAACTTCTTCGCTGCATATTGGTGAAAACCCACGTGCTACATAAAATGAAACTCAAATACCTTTCTCTCCACCTTGTGGGGCCTCTGGGAGGAAGTGGTGGTCACTAATGGAGAGGAATGGAAAAAAATATTTTGACCATGATTATGGTAGGGTTCTCATTGGCATTTTTGCCATGCAAGGTGGGACAATTATGGGGGCGGCAACCCCACAATCCATGGAAGTCCATGCAAAACCTAAATTGCCTAACGGTCATGTGGAGTTGTCCTTGAAGGCGCTGGACAAACTTCATCAAGTCATCGCATGTATCCACTTCCAGGTGCAGTTGGCACAGGCAACAGGGGGACTCCCCTCCCGCACTCCAACTAGCTCAGGTGGTGGACATGTTACCTCCAGAATTGGCAGGATGGTTGCAGAAACTTTTAGGAACAAGGTATCTTTCTAAATTCTAATGGAGGAGTGTGTGGAATTGATTGACCAGGCAGCATGTCCAAATGAGGTAAAAGACGAGGCGTAATTGGAGCTCTTAACAGTTATCCAGGAACATAGCTTAATAGAAGAATATGCACAGGTTTTCCATCCACTGGCAAAGTAAGGCCAGGTCACAGATTCCCAATCTTTGCCTATATTTCGCCAGGGGTTGCAGGCAGATTTGCTAGCGGCTTTGGCAGTGGCAAAGGTCCAGGACACTCTGGGGAGATGGCATTAATAGTACAAGTAAAGGAGCAATTGGCAATGGCACAAGACTGGCGTGAAGGATCAGTATTGCCAGGAAAGGGACGGTCCCTTGTGATTGGCTGTTCCAGTCAGGGTCTGGCATCCAGCCCCAGAAACTTTGGAAACGTACAAGGGGAGGGCGTCAAGGAAATGAGGATGAAGCACATGAATCAGTGAACCATGGGCTGGAGAAGGGTAATATGCCTAAATTTTTCATCATTAGCCAATTTGAAATTGAAAGATTCATTCAGAAATAGATTGCCTTCTTTGCAGTATTCTCATTTGTTTATCCCCATAGAGTATGTCAGATTCTGGTGGTTGACTTGAAAATAAACCTTTGACAAACATCAGCTCATGCTGATTACTCTTTCAACGCTTGAGCTAACACCTATATTCTCACCTCAAAGCCTATGGCAATCATACAATTCGGGCTGAACATCTCAATTTCATTTCAATAAAAGTATTTTATTAAAGCAATAGCCCAAATACACTCTCATATTATGAATAATTTCCTACGCATCAAATCTTGGCAATTGGTCCCAATTATTGGGAACACTATAAATCCATCTGTATACAAAATTGTTCAGGACTGCCCTGAAGTTAACGTCTAAAAATCCCATGGATTATCAGACAAATGAAAAAACGTAATCAATTTCCCACCTTAGGGCGAAATTTGTATGTTGATCCGCGTAATTGGCATGATAACACTTGCATGGACCACCCAAAAGGGGTTA
>JAKSZP010007500.1:0-20039 GCA_022478985.1 Massospora cicadina
AAAAACATATTCCATCTTTTGATGTTGTTTCCCACTCTGCTGTTTCAGAGCAGAAAAAACAATTACATTGCCTGTTTGGACCAAAAATTGTCAAACAATAAATCAAACTTGGTCAACAAGCATAAAAAAACTACTAAACCAATCAGATTGGGACAAGTTGAGAGCTACTTTCCATACTAGATGATGGTGTCAATCTTTGAGAACATTATTGATGCTTTGATTACCCCCAGTGCATTGAAATGTCAAAAGCACAGGACAAGATATTTGGTACTTTCATTTTCTCAAGTAGTGATAAGCTTGATAATTCCTTTTAGCAAAATCTGGTCCAATTGTTGGAGAGAGTCATCAAAATTGATGGGCGACTGACTTGCTTTTAAGGAATCATAAAGCTTACCCGGTTCTTCTCTTAACTTGGGATAACGCTGGTCCTGACAAACCTGAGCCTATAATTAATCCATGTGGCCTGTGATCTAAGGCTTAGGAATTAATTGTTATTGAGATCTGATAACTTACCTCAAAAAAGAAAATGGCTGTCTCAACCAGCAAGATACCGCCCACTGAGAAATCACCTAAAGCGAAATTTGTCCTCAAAGTTAGGAACAAGCTGTGCCCCAAAGGTTGCACCATGATGAACTACCATGCCATTGACTATTTTAAGCTTGAGGTTCCACTCATTTGCAAGCTCAAGTCCTTTGTTGACCTCAACTCTCAATCTCAACCCTCTTATGATGCCACCTACAAATTTTTGAAAAGGATCCTGACAAATACCAACTGCAAGCAGGACATTTACCAAGCCTTGCTTGACTTGGGGGAGCTCATAGTCAAATTGTAATTGTTATTGCTGGGACTGATAATGAGCCCCTGATTGACCAATGCTTTTAAGTGGCTGATATTGCAAGGCTGCCCATATAACTATATGCTGTCAAAGAGAGCCCTAACGCCTTTGTTGAACTGCAGAGAAGGAAAGCTCAGGACTGGAAGAATCAGTTGGCCATCTTTTTTCCAACTTTGTAAAATTGGCCACCTCTCAAGAAGATATAAATCTTTGTGATGAAGCTACTTGGATCCTTCAGTGACAATGTGCTCTTCTCCAAGTGCCTTGACGGTGCCAAGAGAGCCTTGAAAGCGGGTAGGATTTCCATCTTATGCAAGTAAACATTCTACCTGGCCCCTATGGCCTTAGCGCGCCTTCATGAGTCCATTGCCACCTACTTCCAGACTACCAATACCAAGACCTACTGCATAATGGACCCAGTTAGTAATTTAGGGACCCATCACCTCTTACTTGAACCTCAGACTTGAGATGCACCATAAATTATTCCAAGATTGCCTGTGACATCTTCGCCAACCTAGCCGCCATGCCCATGGGCAAAATTTACCTTTTGACGCTGAATATTCTTTAGTGAATTATAATCAGTATTTAAAGAGACCTACTGAAAAGCCTCAGACGTTTCTGCCCAGTATGTAATCACCAGGCAGCTCAATATGCACAACTTTGAGCAAACGTCGCCCAATTTCAGAAGAACTTTTAGCACATAGCCCAGGCTCTTCTCAAATAAAGACCCAGCGTGGCATTTTAATCCAAACAAAGCTGCTCAAATCTGGACTAATAATTATCAGATGAACGTTTTTGAGGAATAAAAAAATGTATCAATCAAAAGAACGCAATAGTATCAACTAGCTAATTTACGACAAAAGTACACCACAAATACCTAAACAATTTATTGGGTCAATTAATTCAGAAGGGACCAAGATTTATTCCTCTTAGACTAGGCTTCAGGGGAGCTCTCTCAGGAATCTCCCTATGTAAGGTGGAAGCCTTGACCTGGGGAGAAGACTGACATATTCTACTACATGGGACTTGACCTTCGAAACATTCATATATTATGATAGTCCCAAAAAAAGGCTTGATCCCACGTTATTAGATTATATCTTATAACTATAAAATCATTTGAATTACTCCAAATTTGGCTAAAAGGACTTTTAATTATATTTGCGAAAAATTTCTTAAATCTGAGGCCTCATTCAAATGACTCCATCATCAATGGCCCAAAGGTCTCAATATCTTCATCAAGTGTTCATCCTTGAAGCTAGCAAGTTGGACCTTTAAACCTGGACTATTGAAAGAGCTCCTACTTGAGGTTGATACCAATTTAACTTATGAATAAAACTAAAACCAGAAGATTAAGAGGCTCAGCTGGCCTTCCAGTTAAAATGCAATGATGGACAAAACACTTAAAGATCAAAAATAACATAGGGGAACAAAAAAATTTATGAATTGCTAAAAACACTTGTCTTAACTTATTTAGGCGCGCTGATTTCATATCTGAAGTTAGTCTTTTCTGTAAGCTACAGTTTTTAATTCTTTTTGAACAATTTTTCATGTTAATGTAAAACCTTTGAACTTTTTAGCATTTATCTCAACTTACAAATGTGGGATATTATCCTCAATTTCAATTTATTCAAGGTATGCCAACCGGGGGATGGACAGTACCAAACACAACACTCAAATTGACAAAACAAAACTACTAACCAGGTGGGAAGCAGAAACTGCTAACCCACCATGGCAGAGGGTGAGGAGGGGTCGGGGGGTTGGTTTTCAGAAAGACCCACCTTGATTAAGGGATGTTGGTTACAGTACCAGATCAGAGCAGAGAGCCAGGGCGTTGGGGCATCCGCATAGTGGGGGTTGAGGTCAGCGTAGTAGGAATTTTCCTCTTCTGCATCAAGATAATGACAGGAAAGTGTTTCAACAAAAGCTGCGAGGAGAACTTCTGCTTCTTTGTGGGCTTCAGGAAGTTGGGTGAAAAGGGAGATACTGTGGCAGGTGATTTTGGCTGAGAGGATGAATGAAGCAATTGTTGTGACATTCATAACAGCAACTTTGGCATCATCAAATAGTTTTGAGATGTCATTGCAGGGAGATTCAGGGAAGTCAGGGGGGAAGAAGAGGGTGGGCAGGCCATGCTGGAGATGAGCCACTGACTGGGCCACCGTGATGCGTAGTTTCAGGCAATGAGGAGAGGCCACCGCAGCTAAGGCGAGCTGGTGATCACTTTGGAAGGGGGCTGTATTGGGCAGAGGAGCAAAATGGCGAGGGGAAGGGGTTTCATCAGAAAAAGGAAGGAAAAATTCTGCCTGACCATAATCGCCTTGGCAGAGAGGTTGACCTGTATGCTTACTAATGAGGACATTACCTGATTCGTCAGTTTCAGCCAATAGATCCCATGGATTTTGGTTCACTGGAATAGTGGCGTTTGAATTTGGGTGGGTGGGATTGGGCGAATGGGCAGCTGCTTGGGTGCCAATGGTGGTCCAAGCATTGCTCTGATTGGCTGGGGTAGATTTAGGTGGGAGAGTGAGGCTGGAGGTTTTGGGGGGCTGATTTTCCATGTGGGCCCACTGAACGAGATTGGAGGGTGGGAGGGAGCAGCAAAGCGCCCCATACTGAACCTCCAGAAGGAGGCTCAGAAGCCACAGCAGCGGACTTGGCCTGAGGGCACGCTCTTTTTGCATGGTCAAGGCCAAAGCAGAGGGAACAAATCTACCTACCATTATCGACCTGAGCCCAAAAGAAATGATCAGGCGCTGCAGCCACACTAGTGCGGGGTGAAATTTGTTGGGCTATGGTAGGGTGGTGTGGTATGATGGTGGCTGTTGCCCGAGGAGCAGCAAGGCGCTCCACACCAGATGGAATGGCAAAGATGAGGTTGGGCTGAGTGCCATAAGCCATGAGCCCCACGACCAACTGGTCATACAAAACCTGGGGTGGAAGGTGGGATGGGAGATTTGCAAAGGATACCACCAGCGTGGTGTCTGAAGGGAGGCGAGTACAGGGAGTGGGGATGGGGGGTTTTTTATAAATTAGAGAAGTTTGTGCTGCCGCTTCAGTATCCTCCTCAGATTGGAACCCAACGTCAAAGTAGCCCTCAAAAGGGCGGAATTCTATAAAGCCAGCTGGCGCAAAGGCCACAGTGGCTAGGTCAATAATTGCCTTATTGGCATATGGGAACAAACGCCCATAGTCCACTCTGAGGCAATAGCGAATGGCAGAGCGAGGGAGGGTGAGAGTATGGGGGTGAGAAGGGTGGACGCGCGCCAGGTGGAGCGCTAAGTCCCGTGGGGGGACAAAATGGTTGGAAGCAGTGGGTGGGCTGTTTGAGCCCATCTGAACGCGCTTGCCTGCGGGGCAGAAAACGCTAGGTGGGGGTGCACTGCTGCCCCACACTGGGGTGGCAGGCGGCGGAGCCAAGGACATCAAAGTATAGTTTTGGGCAGATGGCTATGAATAAATAAAACTGAAAATTTAAAATCGCTCAAAAGTGACTTCGAGTGGTAAAAGAAAGTTTTAACGTGGGATATTACGTTAATCATCTTCGTGATGATATTATAAGTCATTTAAACACAAAAACATGCAATGGTGTACAATAATGCATACAGTTTTGAAACACAAAATGAACAAAATCACTTATTTTGAGCATAAATGTGACATAACGCAATATAAAAATACAAACATATAATTTTCTTAACTTATAGAATTATGTATATAAAGATGGAAAAAGTCAATTAAATAATTCAGCAATGTGACATAGAGGGCATGCAAAACTCATTTAGGCAAGAATTTACGCTTTTACCTCTTGCATTTGTGGATTTGCTCAGGAGGGTCTCTTTTAATGATCCAGCAGTAATCTGCCATCATATTTGTGTCCCATCGCCCTTGATAACACACTTCCAATGTCTTTAGGTTTTGATGGAAGCGCTCCCCCTGATCATTGCTAACATCCCCTAGTTTTTCAGGAAATAAGTAAGATGGCTATTCAGGAAGTGCACCTTAATATTCATGTTGCATCCAAGATTGCAAAATGCCTTTAGCAACCTTTGAACCAGAAGTACATAGTTATTGCCATCTTGTTACCAAGGAAGTTGTTAATAAATTCTACAAAAGACATTTATGCTACTCTCTTCTTTTGATCCATCTTTCTGACAAATTTCTTGTCACATATAAGGGATCAAATGTAAGAACCATCAAGCAACCTGCTTTTATTTTGTTAAATGACAGACTAGGAAAAGCAGAAACAAAGTGTTGAAAACATTCATTCCCAATATTTAAAGACTTTACAAGCTTCTTCATCAAGCCAAGCTTGAATAAAGTGGGTGAATGATGATTCTGTATCAACTATATTGCATGAAAACTAGAGCATGCACAGGAAACTGGCTTCATATTTGGAATCATTAATGCAAATTACATATAAAAAGTTGATAAATCTCATGAAACAGACAAAAAAAACTTGTTCCCCTGTGTAATCAATGAATCACTCCTTGCAATTCCCAGTGAATCATGATTTCCATTTTTTAACAGTACTATAAATAGTACTGCCTTATTTTAAATAAACTACTTTTTTAGACGAGATATATTATCTATCTTATTTTTATCTAAGTTCTCATCTTATCAAAATGAACAAATTCTCATTCATTGTCAAATTATATGAAGCCCCTGTGTTCTTGGATGACTGTGATGAGCTAAGCCTCTTGCAATCAGTCACTATTTCAGGCTCCCCAATGCTAGCACCTGCAAGCGTATCAGATTGAAGTGTGATAAAAGGCCTCCAAAAAACACAGAGTGCATACTGTGGAGGAAGCAAAGCCTAAGAAGGAAGAAAAGCTGAGATGCAACTACTGTAAGAAGAACAACTATACTGAGGATATGTGCTTCAAGAAGAACCTTGCCCTTGATGACCAGGGAAAAGGAATGTTGGCTTGGGGTCATATACCTCTAAAGCTGACTGACCCAAAGTACCTGAAAGTGAAACATTGCCAATCACTCACCTCACTTGCATTAATAATGAGCCTGATGATGACTCTGAAGAGGGTAAAGAGGATTCAGGTTATTAAATCTTAGGTTTATCCGCTGAGCTCACTATTCTAGACTGTCTGAATGGCAAAGATATTGATGAAGCCCAAGTTATCAAAGGCACTTATCTCAGTCAGGTTTTAGGGTGTCCTAAGATAATCAGATATATCCAGCAATGCCTATCAGTACCTTGCCCTGTTGATCTGACCCATCTCAAGCATCCACAGCTTCCTGGAGATCAAGAATAAGCATCCTGAGACTTCCATAAAGCTTGATGTAACGTGACGCCTCAAGAAGATGTTAGCTCTTCCACTTAAGTTTGGGGGTTTTAATACCAAATTGGAAGTGGTCTTTCAGTAGGCCCGAGTTATGGTTATTTTGGATATGGGATCACCCATCTATGTTATTTCATCCCGCCTCATCAAGATCAAGCTCGTTCCTGACCTCAAATACACTCAAGAGTAGTACCACCATTCTAATTAACACTAAGGCAATAGGTGCATACTTATCACTGTAAATCTGAGTTGGCAAGTTTTTTTCTAAGCTCCTGCTGTTATCCTAGACAACAGTCAATATAACATTCTCATAAGGATACAATGTATGATCAAATATGAAGGAATTATAATCTGAAAGAAGGATATTTATCACTCATCGACTATGAAGTTCCCCTTGTACTGGATAATAAAGGCTCCAGAAATAAGGACTACTCTTGTCTAGTCAATTATCCTGTTTCTTCTTTACCTTTGCAATACTCTACCTCTGGAAGAAACAACAAATGCTACCTGACTCAGTAGATGCAGTAGAGGGCATACCATTTTATGCCACGTAGAAGGTAAAAGTTAAACCAGAATAACAAAGAGTGATTTTCACTAACATAACCGTGAGTATACCCCCAAACTGATTGCTGCACATTACTAGTACTCATGGAGTAAATAGGTTTGAACCAAGAGTTTTGTGAGAAGTCCTTTATCCAGCTTATCAGCGGCCTATTGATCTATTACTTGAGAACTTAACCAAAAATAATATCCTAATCAAGAAACATCAAGAAATTGGGAAAGATCAAATAATTAGCATTGATAAAATTAACAGTATGTTTTGTTGGTACTCGCCTTGATTTTGGCCTACCTGGTGACAATTTAATTTGCACTACCCCACAAGTCCAAATATCCAATAAGTTAAATCAGGAGGACATGAAAAAGTGCACCAAAAATGCTCAAAGACTATCATGATGTCTCAATATCAGATTTTGACTATGGTCACATGAAAGGCTTGCTCATAGTATTGACGTAGGAGATTCAAACTCAATTCAATTGAATCCATATAGGAAGTTGAAGGTAGAGGAGCACTATATGAAGACCAAGCACAAGCAACTATTGAATGTCGCTTACTAGTGCCCTCCCAGAGTCCATGGTCATCCCTTCTGTTACTCAAAAATAAGAACAGTGGTCACTGAATGATCATGGATTAAAGTAATCTAAACAGCCTCACTAAGAAGAACAGCTATCCAATTCCAAGGATTGATGATGCCTTGGCCTGACTCTCTAGCTCAAACTTCCTCTCTGAGATGGACCTCTCCAGCAGTTATTGACAGAAGCAATTTTGACTGTAAACCAAGAAAAATGCGCGTTGATATGCACAGAAGGATTATTTCAACCTACCCATCTCCTCCAGTTATTATGAATCGCTCCCACCTCATTCCAATAGGTGATGGTTCACATCATGCAAGATAATAAACTCATCTATGTGATATTTTATTTAGATGATATAGAAGTGTTTTTAAAATCTTTACTGATCATCTAGACCACTTCAATCTAGTGTTCTAATGACTTAGAGAGAATAATATCAAACTAAAACCTGAAAAGTGTACCTTTTACAGCAGGACCTGTAATTTTTAAGACAAGCCAAATTTCTGGAAGGAATTTAACCATTTTAAGATAAGGTTTAAGCTATCTCCAAGATCCCTGAGCCAAAGGGCCTTCAAGCTATACCGGTTTTTTAGGAATTATGGAATATTTCCATCAATCTATCCCTAACTTCACTCAATTTGCTAAACCTCTTATCTGACTGCTTGCCAAAAACAACCCTTTCATATAGGGAGTAGAGTAAAGAACTGCTTTTTAGCCAATGAAGTGTTTGTTGAGACAACTGATTTTGTGACATCTGGGCTATAAGAATCCATTCATCATGTTTATCAATGCCTACAATTTAGCCATAGGTGATATCCTTTCTTAACTGGATGAGAGCAGCATTGGCCACCCAGTGTCAAATTATAGCAAACTGCTTTCCAAAGCAGAGAAAAAGTATAGCGTTTTGGAGAAAGAGTGCTTAGCTGTTCTCCTGATGGTAAAGCATTTCTTTTTTCCTGTACTTTATGAACTTTACAGTTGTGACAGGCCACGCTTCACTAAAGTAGCTGCAGAACATGAAAGATCCAACAGGAAGGCTATCCCGCTGGGCTTTCAGAATTCAGCACTTTGACATGAATATTGTCCACTGAGCTGAGATGAAGCACATGAAAATAGATGGACTGAGTAGATTGCCTCCATTATATCTTACCAATTTCAAAGCTGAATGGTTACATGACCTACTAATGAAGCCAGACTCTTAGGAGGATGAAGATGAACCAGTTCAGAAAATGCTCAAACAACATGCTCAAAATACAAGGTTTTCAACAGGTTACTTTACAAAAAAGCTGGAATCAACTGGCTACCATATTTGTAACCTTTGGAACGGGTACCAGCTATAATGAAGCCACAATATCCTAAGGCATGGAGGAGCCAGGAAAATTTATGATTGGATAAGGATTGTTACTATTGGGAAGGAATACTGGACTCTGTAGTGAAAGACTTAGATGCTTAATCACTTGTAAAAATAGATACTGCATAAGGCCAAGTACAAGTATCAGCCATAACCCCTCAGCAGCCGTTTCACACCATCAGTTTATATGTTGTAGGTCCGTTACCTAAATCCACTGGAGGAATCAATATATATCTTTATAGGGATTCATCATTTCACAAAGTGGGTTGAAGTAATTGCCATTTCCGCGCAGACTGCTAAAACTACTGCTAACTTTTTATATCACAATATATTTACTAGTCACAGCTGCCCTCAGGTTTTAAGGCACAATAACGGGAAGAACTTAACTTCAAGAGCTGTGAAAATCTTAGCCATGATCATGGGAACTCAACAACTATTCTCACCACCTTACAACCCATCAACTAACAGGAATGTAGAAAGAACAAATGGGACATTGGTCTCAATATTAAGCAAGTTGGCCACTACTGTTCCATTTACTGGGGCCAATATCTCCCAAGTGCATTAATTCCTTACTGGATAAGTTTCAACAAGTTAACAAAATGTCTCCCTTCAAGGCTTTATATAGAAAAGAACCTGGAATCCCAGTTTTGTTAACTTATTAGGTTACCAGTTATAATCTTTAAGAACCTTAGAAATCACTAAGAAGATATGCCCAAAGATTATAAAGCTTCAGTCAGTGGCAATGACAATTCTAGCTAAGACAGTTAAAAGAGAAGGTCAAGCAGCAAATGCAACTTGCCAACCTTTACCCTCCTTTGAGATTTTGACTTTTCCTATATTATCACCATCAAATAACACCATGGGAAGGAAAATTAGATCCCATATGGGACATGCCATATGGTATCACTTATAAATGTGGAGACAGATATTCAATCAAGTCTTTGAAAACTTGAGTAACAATCAACTGTGTTCATAGCCAATCCTTGCGTTGATACTCACCTGCCAATATTATTGAAGCGGTAATGTCAGAAATCGTGATATTGGATATGATGGGAATAGTATTGATTATTTGGCACCCTCAGCTGAATTGATACCTGGACCTGAGAAGTGAGTTAAAAGGTATAACTTGATAAAGTAACTTAAGAAATTGATAGTTTTCATGGCTCAGTTCAATTCTAGGAAAATTGTGATGGACCAAGTTAAGCCTAAGCTATCCCAAGATGAAGTCCCACACCATCAAAATGATAAATTATCAAAAGGTCAGGCAACAATGACACAAGGTGGCACTTATTGCAGTATTCTAAGATGAACCTGAAAAAGGGTAAGAATCAAGGTTTGTTAAGTGATCAACTAAATGACCCCCAGTCTTATCCAACTTGGTATTTAACTCACAATTTTTCCCTATCAAAAATATGATGCAAAGGCATTATACCATTTAGAATGCAATACCTGATTAAAAGCCTCCCTTCATATGTCACCCCCCATTAATCTTATCAAACCTTGTCCTTTTGAGTTTATATTGTTGAATGTGACATATAAAAACCTTTTTTACATACTATAATAAAGTTATGCCATTATTCCTATATCTCATTTTGGTACTTGACTTCAATAAGTATATTTTACCATACTTACCATAGGATGTATACTCTAGCTGACAGGACTTAAGCGGTGACATGGCACCCTTTTAAATAATATACTTCTCATGCAACTTATTTGGCTTCAAGTATTAACTGTTGGCTTCTTGGGATAGGCACCTCAAGCTTATAATTGAACGCCCTACAATCATCTATCCAAACCCTAATCTCTGCAAACCTTTTTGTGATTGTAATTCTTTTTGTTTTCTATGTAAATTTGATAAACCTTAGTATAAATGGATAATCCACATGTTAAGATGCCATATGCCTATAACTTGCATTCTAACTTTTAGATGTGCATTCGCTGTTTGCTAAAGCTTCTTACTGTTCTCAATATCTGAGATGGATGGCCATGCTTGAGGAGTCTATTATATGCAATGGCTACTTATATATAATGTAAGGATACTTATCACTGCCATGGCATAATTTTGACCCCAGATGGCCATGGATTTATATGGTGGTCCAATGTTTTTATTAAAATGCCACTTTTTTATACCTTACCATGCAGCTTTTTAGTATTAAGATAGCTGATGGGGTTAAGTAATATATATAGGTTTAAGTTACATTTAATTGGATTAATTTGTGTCATACTTTTCCTTAAAATGGGTGAAGCCTTTACCTTAGGTGAATCACTTTATCAAATTGTGCTGACCCCATACAATATCCCATATAAAATCATCCATTGCCGCATCACCAGACCTATCTCAAAGGGCTCAAAAATTATCAGGTTACAAAGTGGAACCTAATTCCCCTCAATTATGCTGGAATTGCAAGCCAGCGAATCAGCAATGGATTGCCACCCTAGCGCCCCACCAACTGATGGGATTAAGGAAGCACCCTATATAATTTATTATCTCGATATAGATGGACAAGGCTCAATTTAAGATCTATTGTATCTCATTACCACGCTCATACCATCCATTGTGAGTTATTGTCTAAGTCTCCCAACATCAGTTACTGAAAACTGCTCAATTGGCATATGCTATTTAAGCTTTGAAGCTGTACTATCACTGATTGAAAGCAGGCTAGCAGGATCAATCCTGATCTACTCCCAGCTTCAAAGATGGGATGTATCCATCAACTAGATTCCTGGATAATCTCACACTTTAAATAGTGATAATAACTTACACTAAACAACTTTTTGTGCCTTCACAATAGAAAATGCTTGGGAAGTTCCTTGGGACTTGGAACCTCAATTTAGCAAATTACAACCCATTATAATGATAAGATAAGCCATCCAAGGGCCGTTGCACCACCTTTAGCAGTTTATATCCTACAATTATCCTGCTAGAGTGTGCTCAGAAGTACAGCCTTCAAAATTAGTTTGCCCCACCGGTGACATGGCTAGTAGCCCAAAGGTGCATTCCCTAGATTATACCAACAATCACCTATTATAACAGGGCACCGCATTAACTTTAGCTTTTATCTTTAGATTGATGTTACAACCCTATGAAGGGTACATTTGGCACCTAACTATAAGCTTTGAGGTGATACAAGGTATTAAAACACCCACCCATAAACCCTAAGCCAACAAGTTTGCCCTAAGGGGATTGCTCAAAGTTTAAAAAGCAACCAGCTCAGATCTACCCTCAAGGTAGACAGTGAGGGTGGGTAGCTTGAGGGATCACCTCCACAGGTACCTACTATACCCTATCCGCCCATCGCAAAGCTTGGACCCCGGTATCAGAGCTTTAGAGCTACCCCTTACAAAAGTTTAGGATCCCCACCCCACCCCCTTAAATTAGTGATACCACCGCCTTAACCCCTCCCATGACATGATTCTTTAACAGATACAATTAAGATTAATTTCAACTCGTGGTCCTTTACAACCCACCGTTTAGGTTACCCCATCTGGTGCGGAAGGCTATAGATGGTAGGATACCACCTCTGCTGACCGTTACTCTTTGCCAAGTTGGATATAAAACTAAACTGACGCTAACCCTGGCCCTAGGTTAACCGATGGTTGGTTACGCACCATTACCCGAGTGTTGGCTTCGCTTACACCCTCCCCCTACCATAACTTGGATGAGGTAAGGTATGAGCCCCAAATTACAATTTAAAGATGGGTAGGTTAAAGTATACCCTCGAGGTTCAGGTATAACTCAAGGCCGTCTCGAAAGCCTCTTGGTATGGATATCGATGGACTTTATAGCTAGGGCCTTAGCCCTATTAACTTAGCAATATGAAGCCATGCAGCTGTTTAGGCGGGGCGAGTTGAACCATGAATGAGGTCTAAACCTTGGATTTCATAACACTTAACTAAACCAAATTTAAGAGGTACGAGGCATCATCGAATACTGGGGAGTTTACCCTTCCGCGAGGGATGGGAGCAGTTAAGCTGAGGGGGTGGGCCACCCTACAGAATTCAACTACAGCATCCGCACGGGCAAATAAAATTTATTGGAGCGAGCTAAGGCCAGGACGGGGGCACGCCTAGCCCTTAACACCTCATCTATGGGAAAGGCTCGTCGAGATCGACCAGGTTGGGGGGCACGGGATACTGGCAGAATTGGTCGCGGACCGCCACCACCTCAAAGATACCTGGCCATGAGTAGATCAACTACCGCTTACCTTCGAGGGAAACATCCAGCTGGTAGAGGTGGTCCGCTACCGACGGCACCGTCAACGTCTCCTGGAGCTCGTGGGTGTGGACATTTCGCCGGGTGTACGTGAACTGGAAGGGGGGCGCTAAAGGCTCAGCTACATTTCTTAAGGGCGCTTACTTCCCAACAGGGTGACGTCGACCTTCGTATGCTCCCCTACGAGCCATAAGCCAACCCCAAACTAAGCTTACCGTCGTGGATGTGGACAAACTGGTCGGATCCGCCCGCGATCAGAGCCCCAGGGAGCGGGTGGATCACCACCTGGCCCAGCCCTGCGGGGGGTGGGGCGCAGCACCCGGCACCAGGAAGGTGGCACACCTGGACGACCTCAAAGGTGCCCGGGGCATCGATAAGGCGGCGGAAGGAGGCCTCCCTCTGGGCCGCCTTCCGCAGCGTACCGTTGACTAGATAGTGCACCTCCCAAGGCGAGACCCCGCCGAGGGTGTACGCCAGGCGATCCCCGACGCAGGCATCCGAGCGGCGGGCGGCTAAGCTCGCGGGCCGAAGCGAGGGCAGGGCCACCACCTCAACCCGAAGCACCGCCGGGCGAGCCGCCTCCACACTCAGGTCAGGGCCCCCCAGGCAGCCGTTGGCGTCCTTCACCTGCATGATGCGGAGCGAGTGCGAGCCGGGGGCGAGCCCACCCAGCGAGAAGCGATAGGGGGAGTGCGGGATCCCCGTGAGATGTTCCTGCTTGGGAAGCCCCCCGGCCGTACGCCATTCGAGGATTACTTCAAACGGGGGCTGGCCCTCGAAGGAGATTTCCAAATCTTCCAGCTCCTGGCCGGCGCAGCGATGCAGCGGCGAGCTTGTGGTGAACCAGGCTGCGGGGCGAGGGAAGACCTCCTGCTCGAGAACCAAGGGCGGGTCGAGTGAGTGGTGCGCGTAGAGGGCATCCCCCACGGTGCGGAAGGTATAGGTGTGAAGGCCAGATGAGACGGTATCGAGGATGAACCGACTCGTGGCATTGGCCTGCTCGGCGGTCAGCTCAAGAGGAAGCTGGTTGACGAGGGGATGGTGGTGGGTGTAACCGAGGCGCCACGAAGGTCGGCCGGTAAGCTCAATTGCGACGCTGGCGGGAGCACCTTGGCATACGCCAGCCTGGACAAAGTGGGGCTTGTCGGCAGCCTGGGTTAAGCCCTCCTGGGGCGGGAAAGCTTGGGTGGGCTCGGGGTGCCACTTGACCCGACATTGGCTCTCTTCGAGCACCAAGCCTTGGCAGTAGCTATCTCGGACGCTAACCAGCTCATAGGTTCCCTCCTGCCTCGCGGGGAGGCCATCGCTGCTGCGCTCAAGCGTGATTGTCTCGTTGTGGAAGCTAGGGTAGAAGACCCCCACCTTCCAAGGGCCTTCGCCGGTGAGGGAAAGGGGCAGAGCGGCTTCCTGGTTGCGGAGGGAGTAGATGGTGCGGTTCGGGACACGGCGGCACCGAAATTCGACGCTAGGCCGGGAACTGCGCACGTCCACCACCAGGGGTGGGGTGTCGAGAGGGTTGTGGCAGCTGCCGCCGTCGCTGACACGCGTGAGCTGGATGATGTACCTCCCCGGGGTATCCATGGCCTCGAGCGGCAAAACCGCATCGTTGCGAGTGATATCGGGTAAGGTTCTTTCGGACACCTGGTCGTTGTGGAAGATGGTGTAGTTTAGAGTCCATGGGGCAAGACCGTTGAGGCGAAGCGTGGCCAGTTGGGGTAAGATCGGTACGCCGGTGCAAGTGCGGGCGGGGGCTTGGGTAAGCGAGGCGAAGCGGGCAGTAGGCAGGGCGCGAACAACCTGGCGGAGAGTGTAGCTGACGTTCACCTCGCCGTAATTCTCGCTGGCTAGGGTGTGGAAATCATACCGATAGGCCCCCGACTCCTCCGGCATGAGGTTAAGGTAATGGTGCAAGTTCTGGGCCACGACCTGGCGTTCGGTGATGCGCGTTTTGCCACTGTCAAGCTTGGCGTACTCACGGTAGGAAACCGTAAACGGAGGCTGGCCGGTCATGAGAAGCGTCGTCTCCAAACCAATTTCAGTCTGGCAGGCGCTGACGATCGGCTCGCCCTTGATCTGTAAGGTGGGAGGTGGGATCCGAGTTACAACGCAGGAAGGTCTACCACCCACCCCGGCAGGGCAGTTGTTATCAGAGAAGGCCAGAACTCGGAAGTGGCCGGGGGTGCTGATGTCAAAATACCCCCGCGCTGAGTGGAAGGCGTGCGAGACGTGCTTTACAAAGCAGGCATCGCTTGAAGCTTCCTCGGGGTTTTCACACACGCCCAGCACCACCGAAAAGGGTGAATCGCCTGAGAATTCCACCTCGAGACGAGCCTTGGGGGATTTGGGGGAAAGGTAATAGTGCTTAGCCGAATCACAGGAGGTACGCAGGGTGGGGAGCCCGTGCGCGTGGATGAAACGGGTGGTGGCCTCGCTCTCGTTGTAGGTTGCCTTGTTGTTGAAGCGATCCTCGATACCGTTGACGCGAAACTTGTAAAGGCCAGGCTTCTGGAGGTCGGTGTCGACTTTGATCAGCTGCGTGGCCTCCTCCACCGGCAACGCGCCCTCTCGAGCCCAGGGCTTGTCGCCATTGGCGCGATGGATATTGTCGGAGGAGTTGACCTGACGCGTATACGTCACGAGGAACGGTGCAATGCCCTTGGCCTCGATGTTGAGCGCGACGGTGTCACGACCCAGGCAAACCGGTACCGGACTGGCAGCATCCGCCCCCACAAAGCTGGCCCTGGGGCACGGCGCCACCACCGCCTCGCGGTATTCCGCAGATTGACGGAACATGTACTCCTTGTCAGCAAAGATGCCATCCAGTACGTAACGGCCGGGCTTATCGGCCTGTAGCAGGTAGGTCCCCGAAACCAGCTTTGTCTCCGAATCCACCATGTGGTTGCGAGCAAACCGAGCGAGCACAACGTTACGCGTCGCCACACGCTTGCCCTTAAGGTCAATGAAGGTGTAGCGGAGTTGGAAGGGGTTGGTTCCGTTGATGTAGACTGGGATAAAGGCCGGCCCATCGTAAGTATGGTCAGATAGCTGGTTCAGGCAGAAGCTCAGGCCGTCAGGGTTCATCTTGGAGATGCTGAAATGTCAGCGTATTCGGTGCGGCTTACCTATCCGGAAGGATCTTGACGATGTATTTACCGAGAAGATGGCTCGACTCCAGCAGTAACTCTATGGAGCATCAGTACCATTCAACCCCATAAAACTACCTTCGCGTGAAACCTCCTTCTGCGATCCCAAACCTATCTCTAGCTCCCCCGCCCGAGGTTTGGACTCTGGGAGTTCCGTCACCTTGGCTGTCAAGATTAGCGCACCGAGCTCAAACCAAACTACCTTCAAGCTTGGTGATGGGGGCGGGAGCCATTTTAGAATAGCCCGGCACGTAAGTGCCAAAGGGCAGCAAGAGTATCACAACGAAATCAACCTAAACCCACCTTTAGAACAATTTAGAGAAAGTCTCACCACCAGGTGCCGGTAAAGGATAAGCGCATCGATCACGGAGAGTAGCAATAAGGCAAGCAAGAGACGCGAAACCGGATAGGTCAGCTTGGGCACCCGCAGGTGGCGAACCGCCATCAGAAAGACGGAATCGCCGGCCATCCACTTAACCAAGCGGAACACAGGGTCGAGAGAGAAACCCCCGGGCGAGGTTGAGGTTTGTGAGACATAAATATCCGCCAACTTAAACCCCTGGACGAGCACGAACGCCGCCAGAATGAAAAAACGCTGGGTTTCATAATCCATGAACGCTGGTGAAAGTAGTGAGCCCGGCTCGCCACACGCGGTTTCGGGCCGGGGCTGAGAGGGTAATTGAGCGGAAGCACCACCGGTATAGCCAGGCAGAGGGCGAGGAATTATTCGGATCCCCTCTTGGTCGCGATGACCCCGCCCACCCGGCCCATCAGGTGCGGTAAAAGGAGCTCTCGGGGTAGCTGCGGGCTCAATTTGACTGGGCCGAAGAGACTGTGGGCCAGTGTCGCCTTCAGGTTGTCGGTTACCGACCAACCCTCTCCTTGGCGCCGGCTGAGAGTTGGCGTTCGGGTTTGCGCCCGAAGTGCCACGTCCAACCGAAGGTCTATCGGGACGGTGGGCTGGATCCTGCCCAAGGCCTTCCCCACTTAGCTTTTGTTCAAAGAGCCTGCGCCGCGCCTGTATCACGTCGGCGGTCAGCCCGAAGCTCTCGTCGCGGTCCTCGGTGGACATTTCTAGGGACGCTAACCCAAAGTTAACCAAAATTTATATGAAACCAAATGCAGCCCAACGAGGGTGGAAAAATTCAGGGCTGAGCGTAAGTTCAAATCCCTTAAAATCAAATCTAATAATTTAACCATCTATAATGAAAAAGAGGAAGAATCCGATGCAAGTTGGGCGGATTTGACCCCCCATGGAAATAGAATGGGCACCGAGTAACCTCAGCCCGAAGCTCTACAAAAAATTAAACCCATCCCCTAAACCGTACAAAAATTAACCTGTAAGAGAGGAAGAATCAAAAGAAACCTGAAATACTTAGTACGATAGCTGCAGACGATACACTCCCGTTATAAACTTTGTCAAAGTTTAATATTTTTGCCTCGGTCGGCCTTAGATTTTAATCATCCGAATTCCTTTCGAACGCAAACGATTCGACTTATATTACCGATGCAACTCGAATCGATAGAAACTCATCGATCATTCAAACTTGTAGAATCCTTAGCTTGTCTAAAGTTGTCAGTTGCAGGCGCAAGTTTAATGATGCCACCGCCATTTAAATTTACACTTTAAACCCATCATCAGCACGTATACTGTTCGAACCTTTCGATAACGGCACGCGGTTCGATTGGAGCTTTTATAGGTCAAGAAAATTTCTCCCGAGGCTTATAATGACAAACCAACCAGCCCCATTGCCCCTTTGTCAGATGATACAACCATTGCAAGCTTTATAGGGCCTCACTCGACTTGCTCGATCGGATGCTTTAACACCAATTAACTTTTAACTGAGGCTTCATATTTCCATGTAAATGAGCCTATTGAGACAGGCAGATCCTATAGAACCTTAGGTAGATACCTTAGGTAGATACCTATAATTATATATCCATTTTTATAGGAGACATATCCCAACCTATACCTACATTTTAACTCTATTAAAGGCCCAATTTCAACAATTCAATTGCTGTAAATCAATACAAAAACTGTTCCTAATACGATGATAATTTAAATTTAATCGTCCCCAGAACTCTACAAATTACATCTATCATCTTGTTTAGTTAGCTAATTAAATTCATGATACTATTGTAGAGGTAGTAGGTATCGAACATAATTTTTGGCTCGGTTGCTCCATCCTAAATGGCATCCAACTTCCGTATAAATCTTACATTAGCCTTCTCAGAATTTATCCCAAACTCCTTTTTAGTAATCTTTTACCATAGGTTGCCCAACTAGCTTCTCAATCCTTGGTATTTATAGAACCTCACTTTTAAAGTTGCTTACCTTACCCTCATAACTAGTCACTCACTGGGATCTACTACCAATATCTACAAACCTCTTGGTACAGCATCAAGTTTTCATATAAGTGATCACCTTTAAGCTATACCATCAACTCAACCGCATCAGATTTAGTTATCAATCCCATCATAGAGAGAAGGCCAAACATAAATATACGAGATGGATATCTGCTTTAAAGGTGTAAATCATAATCAGGCCTTATTATCCAATCAATTCAGCTAATAAGCATCAGTTGAAGCATGCAAGATAAGGTTGATAACCATTAAACTTTAGTAGATGAGATATAAACCATAACGTTACTGCATAAATTATTCGAGGTGGGTCGACCTTGGGACAAATATACCACACCGAGAATGTTTTATAGCCAGTACAGGTTTCGAACTCAAAACCTGCACTAGGGGTGAAAGCAGTTTTACCCGCTCGGCTAACCACCCTTTAAATTAAGTCAACCTATCTATTAGATAAAGTTTGGCATCCAATCCCATCAAGATCATTCAGGTATTGTGCCGTAGTATGAAATTTACAAAGTGAGATCTTTGGCCTGATGAGAACAAAGGTTATTTGGGAGTGAAAATTTAGACACCAAACCAAATCTGAGAGTGCGTAGTTAAAGTTTTAGATAAAATGTAAGTTATAAACCATCTACTACAACTGGCAATAGTTGCTATATCTATAGTGTGCTAAGGATGCCTAAGGCAGAGGATGATATCAATCATGTCATAGTATAAACATCATGTCAAATGATAAATTTTGCCAAATAAAAATTATGAAAGAGTTCTAAAACGTCCTTATATGGTATTTATAAGTTATATTTAATATCACTATGCCAATGATAAACATTAAGGGAAGCAATAGATAAAATAATAATTGACATACTGATTTGAATAAGCATCCCTTAGATTGATTAATTGGTCTTAAGAGCATATATGCTTCCATAACTATTTTAATAATAATCTCAATATATCCCCCAATACTTTGGGTGGATAACCATTTCATAAAAATAGGCTACAGGAGGTTTTCATCATTAAGTCCCATGGCATAAAGATGGTAGATGCCAAGGCACTTAAGAATAAAAAGAGGTGACATCTGAGATTATCTTTAACATGTTCAATATAGCTTGCTACATATAAATATAGAGAACTATATTAGAAGAAGAGGAGAATAAGCCACCAAAATTTGTCAAAAGTTCTTCAAACTTTCCAAAAACTTATGATATGATGGTGAGGTTGTAGCATCAGTGATAATGGTAATGGAATAGAATTTGCCTTGTGCCACATTGTCAGGTGAGATCCTGATCATATGTAGAACTATCTGGTAGGCTCAAACATTATAGTGATTTTACTATACCAAAAAATATGAAATAGTGATAATGGTGTACTATGCAAAACCTCTAAGTCTTAGCTCTGGTAAAGTAAATGAGGCAGGTTGACCCTGTGTCAGGGCAAAGCCTGATATGAAAGATATCCCTGATATATCAGTTCTTATTGATAGAATATATGATATATGTAAATCAGCTTAAACAATCAAAGATGATAGCAAAGACACATAGCAGACATGTAATGAGTCAGATGAGTTGATTCAAGCCTATCAAATTTGAATCAAACATTGGAACACCTGGGGCCAGGTCTTAATAGTCCTAACTAGGCAGTTGACTACTAGTCTAAGCTTTGGTTATCTAAGACAGAAAGAGCCTAAAGAATATAAAGCTAGATAAGAATCAAGTAA
>JAKSZP010007501.1:0-19985 GCA_022478985.1 Massospora cicadina
AATTTTGTCATGAAGCTTGCGGATAATATTATACTGTGCTCCCACTCAAAATTAATAAAATCCACAGCAACAGTCTATGTGGGTATATCCATCCAAACTGTTTTATGCATGGTGACCAGGGATAAATTCACACTAGCCATGCACTCCTAGAATTGGGTATAATGTCTGCTGACTACCCGTGAGCTTCTTGATTAAATATTTAAGCTGAAAATTTCTAAGATTTATTATATAAATAAAAAACTAATGAAAAGCAAAAAAGGGTAAATAAAGCAACAGCAGTACCTGTTGAAGACTGCTTCCTTATAAGTTTAACATGTGGAGAATAAGGAAACGGTTGCATAAAGCCTGGAATATTGTTGCAATAGAATAATGACAGATTAACACACTAATTGCTACCAATAGTGATTCAGATTTGACCTGACTGGTCAGATTGGTATCAAACTATTACCAAATTTTTTTGCATCTTAATTCCACCTTGCAAGCCGGTGACAATTTTTGTGACAGCAGACAGGGCGCTCTCAAATTAGGGCAATTAAGGGCATCCCATTTTAAAATGAATGATTTTAGCTCATTCAAACCTGTTAGGGGAAGACTCGCCTCCACTATTCGTAAGGGGAATGTTGGAAATGTAATTATTAGTCTATAGTTGATTCAAACGATTTGATATTATTCCTCATCAACTTAGATATAATAATGTGATCCAGAACATATGGGTTGCCTCCTGGAAAGATGGGAGACCACAAAAAAAACCAGCTGGTGATGGCTATTGGCCACCAACAACTCCTGAAACACCCCCTTAATCTCCTCAAGAATTTATCAGTAGTGAGAAGAGGGGAAAAATAAGCACCCTTTCAGGGGGTAAGCTGTCACCAACCTCACATCACTAAGTTGGCTAGATCGCCTTGGTTGTTGAGGGGGTGAGCTGTCTTTTTTGCCTCATTCTTGGTTCTTAAGGGATGTTATTTCCTGTTTAGACGCAGTGGGTGCTTCCCAGGACTTACAGATTCCTTGTATAATTTGGGTATCCAGGCTATGATTGGGATGATCATATGCACCGCTGAAGGCCTTGGAATGGACTACCTTCCTGAAACCCACTTCTATCATTTTAAATAAGGATTAAGGGATTAAAGGGCATATAGGAAGGATCTTTAGATATAAGAAAGTTACCTCGCACATCTACCACATGATCCAGGCTGCTTACCTGGTGTTGAAGAGCCACTGGAGGCCTGTGGCCCCTCTTACACCTGGAATAGTACTGATCATTGTCCAGGCAGAAGGTTTGGTATTAGGACTTTCAGGGAGATAGCTAGTAATTATAATGGTGTGAATTTTATATAATTTATGGATGATAGAACATCTCAATGATGTTAGAAGATCATTATTATCTAGTAATTCTGTAATTTATGCTATTCCTTATCATAGTCTTATTAAATTATGCTACGTAGCCCACCTTCTTATTGAGATAATAGGGAGAAGATTGCGCCAACTGCTATATCATTGATTTTGATAGTTTGATGTCAATTGCAAAAATTGTGGGTGGATGAGGACCAGCTCTATGTTCATGCATTCCAAAGAATATATTAGATTTAATTCTGTTATGGGTTCTCTTAAGAAGCTTTTTGTAAAAAAGAACAACGGGGGGTCTTACATGCTTAAAACTCCAGGGATGAACTAGATGCTATACACTCCCTTTTCATAAACCATTGGATATCTTTCAAACTACAAGGGGATCATATTTTGTATATGCCTTTATCTGGGTAAGGTTATATTCCTTTTCCGTGACCTTGTGTCCAGTAAAAATTCATTTTGAATAAAAATTGTTTGAAAGATTTCAGCGTTAGAAAAGCAAATCTAAACGGCTACATTTTCTCATAGGTGATTAAGATGCTCATTGAAATCTTCAAAACCTCTAAATAAGATGGTAGTAAATTTACCACAAACACTATAACGCTTTTAGCTATAAGTTGCTCAAGGATCCATTTATAACTTTCTAAAGCTTGCTGGGGCGTTACACAAACTCAAAAATATTTTATAATATCAAACAGATCCACATAACACTTCAATGCACGTTTTTACTGGCCATTTAGTGTGAGTTGGAACTACCAATAACCATTAGTAATATACTATGGCTGAAAAATTATGTGCCATGATGAGTAGTTGAAGAGAAACATTTTTATGGGCTATAAAGTAGCTATCCTTATTGATCATCAAATTAGGCATTTGATAGTACAACCCCACATGGTTGCTGCCATTGTTAAAAGCATGCTGATAAAAAAATATGACTGCTCTGGAAATCCGGATAGATAAACACCCAGAACTTCAGCCAGAATACCCAAGGTACAGCCATCCATATTGGCGGTTGAAAGAAGAAAAAGTCATCTGTAAAGACTAAAATGGGTTTCTGGAATTGGAAATCAATACCACTAAGTGTTAATGTTACATTATGACTTCACAAGAAAATTTGGATATTTTTTCAAATTTTATTGAATATTAAATTTGCAGGAAAGGAGAAAAAAGAGCGACAGTGGAACCTGTTGGGAGCTTCCGCCCTATAAGCTCACTAAAAAATGGGGGTTCAAGTGATGACACTCACCATCGGTAATAGTTTTGCTATTTTGATTAAGCCAAATTATCATCTTGTTGTTTTATAACAATGGATTAATCATGGCTTGGCCAGCTAACTCACGCTCAAACTTTGCCTTTAACTTTCCCCTTCAGCCACAATTATGCTTGCCAGATCAGAATCAGATCGTTTGGTGGTGACTAGGGACGTTCATGGCCAGGTAACATAAGTCTTGTCCCACTGAGTCAGGAAAGGGTTTGGTGCATCCGTACCTATCAGAGACAGGCTCCAATTACTGGCAATGATGAGTCACAGTGTATTGGAATTTCCATGCCCAAAATCGATTTATTTGATTTCCTCTCATGGGAACAGAATTTGACTACCCGAGAAATTTGAACTACCTAAAACCTTTTGAGTGGGAAAATCGCTGGCACTTCTATGCTGGCAGAGAGCCCTGACTACCAATATTTCCCTACACACCATGTATCCGCCATACCAACTCTTGGGTGTTTAGCATAGGGATGAACGCTGCAAACCGCAAGGGATGCTCCATCACCCAACTCCCATCTACCAAATGGCTAAATTGCCCATAGTGATAGGGATGACTGCCGGCTTCTTACCTTTCCTGGGTACAAAATAGGAATGGCTCTCAATTCAGCCTTAGGAGTTGCTCCCCCAGACTTAAATCACCCTTTTCTTGTTGTGATGGAGGAGCCCCAACTGTGAACTTGGTCAAGTGCAATGTTTTTGTGTATTTTTGTGAGATTGATTGCCAAGATGGAGGCAATCTTTAAGGTAGTGCGAGGAGAATCCTGGTGGTCCTTGTGAGTAGCTTCAACTAACTCATGGCAATCTTAACAATTATGAGCACTAGCCTGCTATTTTGATATGCAGGGAAACCCTTCCACGCCACAAAGTACTGGACTGAGTTTCACGAGAACAACACGCCAAAATAACATCCACCTCCAATTCCGCTGAGCCTCAATCACTATCAAATCAAGATCCATGGATGGGATGCTATTAAATTGTGATAACTGGGAAGAGTGAAAGACAGGGTGCTGTTTACAGTGAGTGGGGAGTGCCAACCAGAAAAGCGCTAAAACCCAAATCCTCTATTACCTCATTCAGACCTGACTGCTTGCTCACAAAGTTCTGTGAGTGCACCTTCATCTGAATTTGGAAGGTATTGAGCATGACCAAATAATCCACCCTAATATTATGAGCGGGATGGTGTCTTCAATTCATGAACTGCTTGTAATTGCTAATAGTTTGGGCAGGTGCTCCCAGACCAGAGTTTGAGTGTTCTTTATATGATAAAAATGTTTCACCACCGCAGGGACCTCAGGATGAAGCATGACCAGAGGCAAATGAGGGGCTATATCCAGCATGGTTTTGTAAGGCGAAAACCCCATGGTAGCATGAGAGGAATTATTGTAAAAAAACCTCGCCAATGGGAGGTCATCCGCCCAAGTATCCTGTGAGGAAGTGGCGTAACACCATAGATACTGTTTGAGTATTCTGTTGAACTGCTCCATTTGACTTTCCAACTGGGGGTGATATGCAATGGAGTGGCATGACTGAATTTTCAAGATGGCCAGAAAGGCCAAATATAAGCGCGTTGTAGTCTGTGGCCCCCTGTCACTTGTAATTTCCTGTGGTAACATGACATTGAAAGACATGTCACAAAGAATGAGCAGTTTCCTTAGAGATAATAGTGGACAAGCAGTGTATAACAAAGAGAAATTGGTAAACCAGTCTAAAATAACCATAATCTTGCTACACCCATTGGAGCTAGTAAACTCAACAATTTAAATCAATGGATACTGAGGTACACTGTCCCTCAGCCTACTGCAAGGGGCGGAGAAGGCCTTTCTGACCAGAGCAGTGAGATTTCTCTTGCACAATTTTATAAGCTAGTAATACAAGCTGAAACGTCCTTAGAGATCCGTGTCAGTTTTAAGTCCACTTTACCGTCAAGGCATTTATTATTGCCTGAGTGACCCACCGCTAGAGGATCATGATGAGCTTGGGTTACTTCACATGGAGGTGAGTCAGCACCCACAGTCTCAACAAAACTGAATCCCCCTTCTGCCAACAAATAATGAGACCGTTCATGCATTTGGAGCGCCAGCTGGTCCAACAACTACAGACCATCCATACAGGCCATCTGAGGTGCCAGTACATGAGCAACCAGAGGCGCTCCAGAGTCCAGATCTGTCACTGAAATTGTGGGAGGAGCAATGGCAAGGTTTTGGGTAAGTATAATTACCATGGTTAACTCCTGCTCATCAGCCTCTGTCAGACTCAACACAGGGTTGCAACTCAAAAAGTAGGGAATAATACCTAGGACACATTTCATGAATTCATGTTTGAAATTAAAACTACAAAGGTCGCAATATGTTTACCTGATGATGTGCCAGCGTCTGTGGTTTCAAAAATATATATATAATTGATGTCAATTTTTACTGTCACCTCTTGCCAAGTTTTCTGAAGAACATACCGCCAGTGGGTAAGCTTTTGGGAGACAGCGGCCAACTCTTTGTCATAGATGACCCAGGACTTTCCAGACAAAGTGAAAGTTTTAAAAGTGAGCAACCGCTTGTTCAAAAAACCATCCTGTTTTTGCAGCAATACCACCCCACAGTGGCGGACGAGGCATTACATACCACAATAGATGGCTTGGTGGAATTCACATTGTTTGAGAATAGAAGGCGCAAGATACACCTCCTTGATGGAATCAAACACTTGCTGGCACTCCTCCGTCAAGCAGAATAGAACAGTTATTTCCATTCAGGGGCAGTGGTTCAGCCAATTTCAAAAGGGTAAGAGAGAATTTTTTTAAAAAATTGATCATGCCTAAGAAGCTCCGCAACTGCTTTTTAAGTCATGAGAGTGGGCCACTCAAGGATTGCCTAGAGCTTGCTGGGGGAAGGGCATACCCATCCTCCAGAAAAGTTTTCCTAGGAAGGTAATCTCAGTTTATAAAAAACTTATGCTTTGAGGGTTTAATGTTAAGTTTAGCCCTCTTCAATGCAGCCAACACCTCCTACAGGTCCTTCTCGTGCTTCTTGAGGGTGGAGGAATGCACAAGAATATTTTAAATATATGCCACCGCTCAGGAGAACCAAAGGTCGCCCAACACAGTCAATCATACGCCGGAATATGCCCAGAGCTTTTTAAAACAAAACAAATGGCATTACGCGGAAGTGGAAGATTCCTCTTCTAGTCTGAATCACTGTAAGTCACTCCTGCCCCTCTACCACCCAAATCTGGTTGAATGCGCTCACAAGATTGATCTTTGAAAACACAAAGTATTTTTTAAAAGCTCTCTAATCATCTGCTTGAGGGGAAGATGGTATGCATCATGAATAGTTATACTGTTAAGATGCCCATAGTCCACACGGGTTGCACGGCGCCATCGCCTTCTGAGAAAACACTATGGGGGAGGCGATTAGTGAGGTCTTCTTAGTCATTCATCCTTTTGTGAGCATATCATCCAACTACCCTCCAGGGCCTTGTCCTTCTGCTCTCTATATGTGCATAGAGGACAGTTAATGTTAACTAAATTCATTTTTGAGTGGAGGGCTTTATCTTACTTGGAGTGAGAAGGAAGGCGTGTGGGACCAAGGGTTTAGACCACTTGTCCCTTTTTAACTATAGGCCAGAAAACCCAAAGTTCCTGGATGCTGGATTTAAACATTTGTGCTTTCCTTGGCCGGAAAGTTTATTCTCTTGTTAACGCCCCTTAGAGTCATATATCCTATCTACTAGATTTTCCCTTAATCAGTAGAGTAATTCAATCTAACTTAAAATGGCGAAAAGATTGTAATGTTTCTTTCTTAGAATTGAAATTATAAGCATATCTGGGAGTTTACCTGGTCCATTTCCAAGCGGTACAAGCTAAGATCTTTAATTGTTAAAAATTGGGGATTCTGCAGCAGGCATAGGAGTTTTGGGCTAGTAATATATTACTGCATTAGTTGGAAATTGTCCAAGATGTCAAGAGGGCTGAAAATTGCCGTGGATTATCCCCAATAATTTCAAATAATTTGACAGCTCAGGTTTATTTCTTGTCATCTACCTCATCCAAATTTTCAATTTGGGTAGGACTCCAACAACGCCCCCTATAGATCTTGGCGTAAGGGGGAAACGGATGGAGAAAATGACTATGTACGCAATTTGCTACAGCGCCCTAATGACCTCTAAAATTAAGTGTCTGTTGCCTCACTTATAAAGGACTTTTAGGGCCCTTATCAATTTATGCCCAATTTGTTATCATGATCTCCAGGCCAATGATGGTAGATAAAGACTAGGTCATCCATCTGGAAAGTGTGCAGAGGTTCATGTTTATTATTAAAACGACTTGTTTCTCTACTAGTTGTAACAGATAAGTTCTCAGAAGCTAGAACCTGAAGCAGGATCATTACATTGGTATGCTTAATATAGTGTCTTCAGGGCGTCAGGTAAAACTTGATCCAACATAGCCGGCACTTTAGAATGAAACTGGGGTTTCCTTCATACAAATACTGGAAGGTTGACATCTTAATTACTTAGTGATAGCTTAATTTGTAGGGCAGAATTGCACTAGGAATGTTTGGGGCCAGTGTAGAGGGTCAGTTGTGGCCATTTTCTGGAGGGTGGCAGTTAGGATACCATTCACCCGCTCTACCATTTCATTGGTTGTAGGATGGTATGAAGTGGAAAATACCTTGGTGTATCCCATCAGGTCAACTAAATTGTTCACCAGCGATTAGTGGAAGTTTTAACCATTATTGAAGAGAATTAAGTTAGGGCATACATTCTGGGTGTAATCCAATTAGATAAGAATGTGACGGTAGCTTTTGCTAAAGCAGATGGTAAGGTACAGCTTTGATCCACTTAGTTTGATATACTGCTAGAAAGAAAGACTGATGACCATTAGAGGACAAAGGTGAGGTCCCACAACATCAATGCTAATAGTATGGAAGGGTCACAAGGTGAAACCACTGGATGTTGAGATTGAGGATTAGGTCCATCTTGGCTTTTACATACCAGGTAGAACTCTAGTACATCCTGGATTGAAACAAACATTTTTTCCCAGTAGCATTGGACCTTGAGCCACTGATAGGTTTTCTGAATTCTCTCATGGCTAACTTGCCGATGTTTCTCTGATATGCCGTTGGTTTGAGATGAGGGTCATACATAATACAACCATTTTTGGACATAAGCTGAACAGTTGCTGTTTTTGACTTGAAGGTTTGCCAATCTTTCTACTAATTCCTTTAGAAGTGTTGGGGATTCGTCATTTCCAAAATTGAAATTGCGTTAGGAGGTCATAGAATCGATCCTCTTTAGGGTCAGTTAAAGCTAATATGGGAAGCCAGGATAGGCAATCCACGTTTTGGTGTATTGGCCCTGGTCAATGAATAATTGAAAAGTCATGGTTTTAAAGTTTTAAAGCACATTGGGCCAATCTCCCGTTGAGGTTCTTCATTTGCTGTAGCCATTACAGGTAAGCATGGTCAGTGATTATGGTGAGATGTTTACCATTTAAATAAGGTCATAAATTCTTAATATCCAGTAGTACCGCCAAGAAATTGTGTTCCATAATTCTATAGTTGTGTTTAACTCTTGATAGAGTTTTGCTATATTAAACGATAGGATGGTCTATTAAGCTTTCATCATACTCAATAGTATGTCCCCAATGTGTATATCACTAGCATAGTTAAAGAGGAGAAAGGGGTTTTTTTTTTTTTTAGTACTAGATGGTCCCAACCCAAGGGGGGGATTCATAGAAAGGGTTTATTAAAATAAAATGAATAAGTACTGGAGAGTGGGAGAGACACGTAGCAGGTCAAAGGCCTACTGTTTTTTCTTTCCTTTGGATGGTACTATTTTTTTATAAATATACAAGAGGCTCAGAAGTGTCGTCAAAATGGGGAATAAACTGGTGATAATATCCCACCTTCCTCAAAAACTTGTAAGTCTTGTAGTAATTTAAGGAGCCATTTTTGAAATGTCCAGGACCTTGATGTCCATTGGAGATATTCCAGCTTTCACTACATTATGGCCTAAAATCTATTTCATTTTGAAATAAGGAGCATTTTGATGGCTTTAGTTTTAGAGAAGCTTTCTGTAATTAATGGATAGCTTGCCTGAGATGATCTATGTCTTCAGTAAAGGTTCTCAAAAAATGGTAATATTTTTCAAAACAAACTAACACACAAGAACATTTTAAATCACCTAAAACCGTCCATACCACGTTGGAAAATAGCTGGGGCATCACATAGCCCCTGTGGCATTTGAGTGAGCTTAAACATTTCTTCACTTAAGATGAGGGCGTATTTTTCTCAATCCTCTGAAAATAAATCAACTTGCCAATACCCAATGGCAAGATGCATAGCCAAAAATAGTGGGAACCTGACATCAAACATAAGGAGTCAACTATACGTGGTATTGTATATCTATCTATTCTTGTGATTGAATCGAGGCGGTGATAATCCATGACAACATGATGGTTACCATTTTTTTCTGAATCAATAGGATTGGGGAAGCCCATGAGCTTTTAGAAGGCACAGGTATCCTGATTCCAACAGTTGCTGTAGCTCTAGGGCCACTTGAGCTTCCTCACCTTTAGATTTTATGTATGCCAATATTTGAATGGAGGGTGAGCCTCAGTCTCATTTTTGGTGAATTTTCCCGGACATTTTTCTGTATTTACTTGGTCCTGAGAAAAATAGCACAATACCTTTTAAGGAGGTCTTCAACAATCTTGCGTTTGTTAGGGGTGAGATTCTCTAATTCTACTTACAACCAGAGTTATGGTGGGAAGGGGATTGGACCCTAAATCTTGTAAAGAGCTAAAACAACTCACATCAGCAAAATTTTTCAATAATGCATAGTTTACATAGTCAATAGGGCATAACATGGGTTTTAAAAGGTTTTATCCACTAGATTCATTAATAAGATAGATATAGATTTCCCATAAGCTGGATCCAAAATTCCCGGACAGGTCAACGCTTCTTTGATGATGGGTTTAGTTATCCACTTGGCTCCAAAACCTAATTAGGAAAGGTAAAGATCTTGATCCCCTTATCCATAATGACTTGGGATCCAGAGGGTATTGTAATTGGATGGGGGGCATACAATGGAACACATTCTTGGCGTCTACCGCCTCATGTGGTAGATTGGATTTTATTCCTAAGTCTTGATAATCAACTAACAAATGGAGGTTAGATATAATAGGAGGCACGTTCGTTTTTTCAGACTCCTTTACTTTTCACAGGGAGGTCAAATATTAATGGGATCCAATACCCTACTAGCGAGTGGTATTTCTCCTTATGGTTAATAATACAGTTAAACTCCTGCATCATTTACACCCCAATAAGCAACCCATAGTATCATTTTCTAACATGATAGCGGTGGCAGTAATTACAAGTTTCCCAAATTGAGGGGCAAGGCAGAATACGCCCCTTTCGCCTTAGTAGACTGACTTCCTGACATTCCATACTCAGCTTCATAGTTTTAAGCCTGAAGCCATTTTTATCTTTTGGATAAGTCAAGAAGATATAACATTAACTGGTGAACCAGTATCAATTATTGCAAGGATATTGACCTTGTGAATGACTACCTCTATCCAAACCACTGAAGATCTGAACTGGGAAGGTAAGACTAGTAAACTGTTATTAGGGCTTTGCAGTGAAGCAAGTGCGGAAATTTTCCTAGGCTATGCTCAGGACTGTTTGCTACTTTTAAAGGTTTTGTCTGCCAGCTCTTGGCTTTCCATAGAGGAACTGACCTCCAAGATTTATTTAGGTAGCTGCCTTAAATAAAAAAGAAATCTGAAGATTTATATTTCCTTGATTAGAAGTAAATACATTGACTTCTGCCAGGGCAGCTAAAAAAAGACATCCTGAG
The DNA here is from genome assembly GCA_022478985.1 of Massospora cicadina. NCBI lineage: Eukaryota > Fungi > Entomophthoromycota > Entomophthoromycetes > Entomophthorales > Entomophthoraceae > Massospora > Massospora cicadina. The sequence goes on from JAKSZP010007501.1 coordinate 10,460, forward strand.
GTGATGGGAATAGTAACTGGTGCTAGAACAAGGGTTATGAGGCACTTGAGTTTCATCAACATAAGAAGCCTCCTTCCCTATACTGATTGATCTTTTGCCGATCTATGCAAGAAGATGCAACAAGTCTCTAATGTATGGTTGTTCCTGTTGCAAAAAGTGCAGTATAATTTGGGGGTAGGCGACTCTTGGGGTGTAACAGTTAGCACTTGGTGCAGAGGCTTGTTTTATTAAAACGAGTGGGCCCAGTAGGTTTGAGTAGGTTGGCCAGATACTCCAAAATGGCTTTTTTGGTATAGAGGAGAGACTTCCAGCTAGACTCACCACTTTAAGTTCAAGTGGAGTATTAAGCATGCTTCTAAACACTGAGAAATGAATCAGTGATAACGTCATATACAATAAGACGTTTTACTTTGACCAACGTGTTGTGCTTTAAAGTAAAAGCGGTGAGCAAACTCAGCGATGGTTTCTCCCCTGATTAAGGCTTATACCCATAAAGTTTTCTTTTAGTTGGATAAAGTTAGGTCGCTCCCTAATTCCCAAAGCAAGGCAGGCTTGGCGGCATCCCAAGTCCAGCAATACATTAGGTGAGAGCCATAATGTCTTGAGCTATACAACTTAGACAGTTAGTTATATTTGAGCCATCGGGTGTCAGTGGCTTCCTCTATAGCACTTTCATAATAAAATAAGAATGAGAAGATGCTCCCTTCGCCTGAAGCGAACTTCTCATTGAACGAAGGTTTTAACGTGCCACAGGAGGGTTAATGTCCAAAAGATGTGAGCTGACATCGGAGATGTTTTTATCTGAAGAGGAACTGATATTGCTGGAATTTTTGTAAGCGTGGAGGGCGTCCACTTCAATTTTAAGGCGTCAACATCCTCAATTAACGAGTCTACCCGATCATGGGTGGCATGAAGGGCTGATTTTGTGGCAAAAAAAGGGTAACTGCCAAATTTCGCTTTCAAGCTCAGTGGCGTGTCCTGAAGCTCAAGTTGTTACTCAGGGGCGTAAATTATTTGCTTCATCCCACGCATCATAGTATTTAACTTGTCCAAGAGTTTAAGGTGTTCCAGATCTGAAGAAGATCTGACTCCAATTCGTTCATAGTAATGATAGTATACATCATGAACTCAGTGTAAAATTTCCAGAGAGCATTAGTTTTTGTTGGGACCATGGTTTTAGAACACTTGTCCCTTTTTAATTATAGGCCATAAAGCCCAAAGTTCCTGGGTGCTAGATTTAAGCATTTGTTCTTTCCTTGGCTGGAAAGTCTATTTTCAGATTGACGAACATGGAGTCATATATCCTAACTATTGGATTTTCCTAAAATTAAAAGAGTATGCCAATTCAACTTGAAATGGCGAAAAGAGTGTAATCCTTATTTGCTTAGAATTGAAATTATAAGGGAGATAATGGAGGGCACACAGTTCATTACCAAGCGGTCCAAGCTAAGATCTTCTCTTATCACGCTTTATCAATTCTGCAGCAGGCTTAGTCATCTCAGTCATTGAGAATTTGCTCGTCTCATAGATCAGGTTTAAACCCCAATGTTAGGTGTTTTGAGCGATTAATATGTAACCACATTAGTCAGGGATTGTCCCTGATTTCAAAGAGCTGGAAAATCTTTGGGGATTATCCTCAATAATAATTTCAGCTAGTTTGATAGCTTGGGTCTAATTCCTGTCATCTACCTCATCCAAAGCTCTAATTTGGGTAGAAAACCCAACAAGGAAATTGTTTTTTTTTCATGTCAAATATGTCCTGCAACTGGGAAAGCTAGGGAGTACTTGGCAGGCAGCACTGTGAGAGATGGAAATGCATTGATCACTCCCACCAACCCAGTGGTAGAGAAAGTTTGATCAGTGGAATCTCACCCCTCACTCTGGGATTCACAAAAAAACAAAAAGTTGGGTTCCAAGTTCATATGAACCTGATATGGCTGCCACCAATTAGCCCCAGGATGATGGGGAATATTAAATCTGGCACTGCAGTAAACTGTTTTCAGAAGCCAAACCCATGTACAAAAATTGTAACAGCTATTACACCAGGTATCTTGTTATTATAGCTGACAATGCTCTGAACTGTGGATCAAATATTCAAATCAAGATTCAGCCCCTTCGCAACGTGCAAATTCCTAAAGTTCCTGGCAGCTCCTGTGTAAAAAAAATCTTAACGAAGGTCATGGGAGCACCCTTTTAATCTTTATTTATTCGAGTCAAGCCAACCAAGTGATGGACGTTAATGAAGCTAAAACTAGACTAAAAACTAACGTAACTACATGGCTAAACAAAACGCCCTAATGAGTGGTTTGAGTGAAATGCTTCAAAAACCAACCAACCATGTGGGCAGCGGAAACCACTTATCCCTCCATGGCAGAAGGGGAGGAGGGGTTGGAGGGCTCATCTTCAGCAGCCTCTTCAGCAGCAGCTTCTTCCTACCATAGTAGGGTGCGTGTCACGTCAGACAGTAATGGCGTTGGGGCATCTGCGGCATTGAGTTCGATATCTCTAATAATTGGGATTTCTTGGAAATCGCCAGCTAGGTAAATAGCACTGAGATATTTGGTTAAAGCTTTTTCAGCCTTGATGAAGGTGTCTGGGAGTTTAACAAACGTGGCAATGTTGGTTTGGGTTATTTTTGTTTTTTGATTCCGTGCTGTAGTTGCCACTTTCTTGATAGCATCATTTACATTTTTGTGTAGCTGGTTCACCGTGATTTTACTTTTTGGGTTAAGGTTGCAGGGATAACATGAGGTAGAATTCCTCATGTGATTATCTCCATTGATTTGGTGACAGCTTTAAAAAAGGGGATGAAAATCTGATGTTGCAGCTGCTTCAACTGCAAGCTGGTGATCACTGCAAAATGATACGGCATTTGGCTGTGGAGTATATAGTTGAGGGGGGTATCTGGCATCCCATTCTGCATTAATGAACTTCTCAATTTGCAGAGATAATTTTTCAATAAATTTACCTGATTCTTCAATTTCAGCCAATAATTCCCATGGGTTTTGGTTGAATTGGATTGGGGAATCAGCGTGTGGTTGAGGTTTGGTTGATTCATTTGAGGAAGCATGGGATTAAACTGGGATCCAATCTGATGCTTGATTGTTGACATTATTTATGGCATTGAGGTGAGGAGGAGGCTTATTGGTGGCTGCAGGTGCAGCTGCAGCAACAGGTTTTGGGCGTGGGGGAGGAAGGTTTGTGCCCCATACCAGAAATTGTACAGGGTGGGCAACGGTTTGGAGGTCAGCGGATGAGTCATCCAATCTGCCAGAAGTGGTTGATGAGGAGCACTTGCATTTCGAGTGGTCTAACTCAAAACATAATGGACAGATTGTCCGCCTGCCCTCAACGCAGGCCCAAAAAAGATGGTTGGGCGCTGAGGGAATAACAGTGCGTGTTGGAATTGACACCGCGATTTTATTAAAATTCAGGGCTGATCATGGCATATGCCTGAGGCCCAGCGAGTTGTGTGGTCCCATTTGGGACCACAAATTGTAAGATGGGGTTGGAGACATAGGCTGCCAAACCGGCCATCAGCTCCTGGTGGAGCACTTCAGGGGGGAGGTGGGTGAGCAATCCAGCAAACTGAACCACCAAGGTGGTGTCCTCTGGGAGCTGAGTCTGAGTTGTGGGGAGAGGGGTGCCCTGGAATACCAGGGGCACAGTTGCTGCAGTGGCAGCGTTGGCTTCGCAGGTGAAGCCAAGGTTGAATTACCCCTTTTAGGGGCGAGTATCAATAAAACTGGTGGGTGTCATCACTGCCTGTGATATTTAAATAATGGCTTGGTCATGGTATGGGAATAATTTCCCATATTCGACCCTTAAGCCATAGCACATGTTGCTCTGGGGGAGCACTAGGGGGCAGCGAGGTACCACTTGGGTATGAGCAAGGTGGGCGTCGAGGTCCTTGGGCAGAATGAACTGACCCATGGGTTTGGAGTGACTGGGTGAACCAGTCCTAGCGCGTTTTCCTGCTGGACGGAAAATGGTGGGGGGAGTTTTGCCGCTGCCCCACGCTGTAGCAGCTGGCAGAGAATTTGAGGACATTGGAGCGAAACTACTATGAGTTGCTTCAATTTGTTTTATTAATTTGTGTAATTTTGCTCAGAAAGTTACGCCGAGTGTAAAGAGAGTTTTGCACCCAATTAATCATAAGAAACAAAAAGTAATCTTGCCTTTTTTCTTCACCATGATGGGAGACCCATTTGGGAGAGAAGGGGTATATGAAAAACCCACCCCTAGTTTGACTGCAGAAACTAAGCTTGTGTACTCCACCATTTGAATAAACCCAACCTCTTGCACTTTTTTGGGACATCCAGGGCCCAAGCGGATTCACGTATACTTGCTCCCCTAAACTGCCATCATAGACTGCAAGAATACAAGCATTGGCATCCCCAATAGTTAGATGAGGGGCAGATCAGCAACCCTAGGAACAAACAACACCCTCACTCTTGCAACATGTTCTTAGAACCCTCTTGAGGGAAAAGAAAACACCCCATATCCTCCTCCACACGACCCAGGGGTAGACCCTGCTGGTGTTTGGGCTAAGAAAAGATTTGAACACCAGCATAAAATCCGCGATTTAGTGAATTTTTACTCTTTTTGTGTACAATAATCTAGCTGACAAGAGAACGTTCCATTTGTAAAAATGAACTGACACAGCCCCACACCCATAGGGCATGGTGAGAAGGGTAAAATTGCGGGTTGCTCCATTATGTCATGGAGCATGATGATAGTAAACAATAAGTTCATACTGGAACTCCAGATGAACGACCACACAGAACCCCAACCATGTTACCTGAGATACATACATTCATATTGATCGTTGAAAAATGAAAAAGGCAACCATGAAGGCCAACAAGTGATCAGAGATTAAATCATATGCCACTAAGCTTTAATATAACTTTGAAACTTTAAAATAGGTTTAAATGTTTTTCATAGCTTTATTGAAACATAAATGACAATAAAGGAGAAAAATGGAGCAACAATAGAACCAGTTTGGATCTGACACCTTAAAAGCACCAACCAAAAAACGGTGACCTGAGCAATGACATTCACCACCAGGAATAGTTTTACAATTTCAATCATGCCAAATCTGCATCCCAAAACTTTATGGCATAGGATCAATTGCGGCCTAACCATCTAGTCACGCTTGAACTTGCCATCAAATTTCCCCTTTTACCGTAATTATTCTTGGTAGATCAGAATCACTTCATTTGGTGTGTGACTAGGGATGTTCATGGCCAGGTCACATAAGTCTGGTCCCACCAAGTCAGGATGGAGTTTGGCGTACCCATACCTTTCAGGGACAGGCTCTTTTTTTCTAGCAATGATGAGTCAAAGTGTATGGGAATTTCCATGCCAAAATCAATTTTTTGATTTCCTCTCATGGGAAATCAATTTGACTACCTCAACAGAATTCGAACCAATTAAAACTTTTTGAGGGGGAGAATCGCTGATTCATATTTGCTGGCGGAGAGCCCTGACGCCACTACTTCTCCACACAAACTTGGTATCTGTCATACCAAATTGTGGGTGTTCAGAATAGGGGAAAAATCCGTAATCCTCAAGTGATATGCTATCACTCAACTCAGATCTGCCACATGGGTTTTATCACCCATGGTGATAGGGATGGCAGCCGGCTTCTTCCCTTTCCTGGGTATAAAATAGGAATAGCTCTCAATTCAGCTACAGGGCTTTCTCCCCCAGACTTACGGACATCTTTTAAAGACCAAAAAAAGGTTTGAGAATCATTGATTTTGAGCTTAAACAAGTAGCCCAGAATTTTAGTCATGCTTATGTTCCACTTCCCTAGGATTATTTAATCTTAATTTTTGTTGGGCCAAGCTCATATGGGATAGTGCATCTCTTGTTTTGATGCATTAGGCAATTTTTTATTCTTTTCAGAGTCATAAGTGGTGGAGCAAAGGTAGTCATATTCCTCCAACAGTTCTTTGACCGTCTCATGATATTTTGGTTTAGTCCTATCAATTGAGGCCTATAGCAAAGCTACTGCAGGAGGTTGCTCTAGGATAAAGTGACTAATCTCCTAAAATTATGAAAACTGGTGACTCTAAAAAAACTATGCTAGCTCATGAAAATACAGAGGAGTTTTTTAGCCTGGTGACAACCAGTAAGGCAACAAAACTTGGGGCCCTCATACACATTAACCTATGGACTTATCTCTATGTTATCCTATAGTATACAACTTGAGAAATTGAACCTTGCTAATCAACAGATAAGGAGTCAAATAACTATAAATGAGGTCACATCAATGACAGAGTTCTTTTATAATATACAATGGCAGCGTAAATTAAAGAAACTGTGCACCCAATAGAAAATCTTTTGTAATTAAATAAAAGCTAATTCCAAAGACTAAGAGAACATGCATACTTTTCTTAGGAGCGATAAAAAACTAAAATAAAATGAGTAAACTGTAGTTCTATAGTTTCATAAAAAATGTAGTCAGTTATACAAGGAGCAGATTTACGCGTTAAACTAGTTAGAAGAGATGATTTTCATTGTGATATACTTTTGTTGATAGCAAAGTTATGCATTTTGGGACTTTGACCAAAGCTTGATGACTGCACTAATGAATGTGGTTCAGATTTAGAGATAAGTTGAAGACAAGGAGTGGATTAATAATATAAAACAATTCAATCATTTTGGCCAAATTTACGTTATTCTATATATGTTTTTTGGAGAAGATACATCAAGTCAAAAGATTCATATGATAGGCTCTTTTAGTGGTATATTATTCTTTATCAAAGAGCCTCTTTTTTGTGTTGACAAGCCTTTTTCTTCTCCTCAGTGAGTTAGCGGTAGCCTTCTTTAATCATGTGACATCAACACTAGATGTTATGTGAAAATTATTACCTTTTGATAACCCTACTTTACTATTGTTTTTATTTTTAAGTCAGATAGCAGAGGGATAAGGAGCAGAAGCCTCTAAACAATTAAGAGTTGTTTTCAGTTAATACTCTTTTTGTCTCACATATGAAGGTTAACCTTTGCTTATTTCCAGGACGTGTAGATAAAGTTAAGGACAGGTTTTTAAAACAGAAGTATAGTAGTTGGCTTTATAAAGAATAATTTTAATTTAAATTAATTAATGGTTGACTCCTACTAAGAACCAACTATATAGAGTCAAACAGGCTTTTCCCATTAAGAGATTATATTCTATGCCGATGTCACTTTTTTACTTTACCTTCGCTTAGTAAAAAACAAACTCTTGAATCATTTCCATCTTAAATTGTTCCCAGCTATGGCAGGATATCATATGGGGACATAATATTTTGTGTTTTATAATTGAGGCATCTTGTAGAATGTTTTATCTTCTGAAATTCATAGCTTCTTTCATTGCACTTTAGAAATGTATAAGAAGTAGGGGATTATTTTTTGTTTGAGGTGTATTTCTATTTAATATAACTTAAATTAGAAAGCTATGGGATCATGAGGGTTAACAGCAGATGGAGGTCTAGAAACTGGGATTAAAACAAATTTCATAATACTCCTGATTAGCCTAATGGTCAAATACTTGGCTCAATCATTATATATCACTTAAAAAACTTTCCCCAGTAATAGCTATAGATATCTGTTGTGGATTTTGGGAAAACTCACTTCTTTATTGCCTGTAGTTCATTGTTTTGAATTGCAAATGGTATTCACAGTTATCAAACTTAGTCTTCAGTGGCTTCAAATTAATTCCAGATTTCTAAAATGGGCTTCAGCTATTCTAGAAATAGTACAGTTGATCATTTGTATGTCTAGTGCATATTAGGTATGGTCTGGGACAATTAGTTTCTTACCTTAGAGAATACCACATTCCCAACTATGACCTCTATCTGGCCACTCAGTTCCTTGTCCATGGCTTATTGCCTCTTTACTGAGGTATTATCCTTATCTAGGATATTAACTATGAGGTACTAGGTGGCCTCAAAGGTCTAGAAGGTCCTAAGGGGTTCAGTAGGTCCAAGAGGGCCAAGTGGACCTAAAATAAACTTAAAATAAATAACATTTGGAAAAAGTGTTGCAACTCATGGATCATTTCTTTGAGCTGCACCATTTTCATAGCTAGGTGAACACAAGGCGCTGTACTTAGATCACTTATTTAGAGGAGTCTAAAATCATTAATTAATATAATTCATAAAATACTTAAAGCAGTGGGTCAACTGATATCTGAAAAAATCCCTGAATCTAAACAAGCTGAGCAAATTTATTCTAGCATTTTTTGGGGGGAGGTGATGATTGATCCTAATAGCATTACATCTTTTTCTAAAAACGTTATGACAGCATCTTAAAAGGCAGCTAATTTTTTAAGAGGTGCTCTTAGAAACATCATGTATAATTAAATCCTGGTGCATATCAACAAGAAGGAAATAAGTTTGCCAGATGGATTAAGTGGCTAAGATATTAGTTTGTACTTATGCCAACTCATTGGCAGTAAGATGTGAGGTATAGCTTTTCTTTTCCATTACAATCAGAATTTGTAACTAATTCGATTCAAAACAGAGAAGTTTGATAATCATTATAGGGAGTTGAGTAAGCGCTTATTGTCAATTAAGGGCTGGGTAAATGTGGTAAAAGGCGCAGGCCCAGTGTTTGCACCATATAAAGTTTGAAAACGCCACGGGGACACCAGTGAATTGGAAAAAAAATGAAAACTGCAGAAAATATTTTGCCATAAATCTTGGAATGGCAAACCAAGTGTAACCAGTACGTTAAAACTCCCCACTCACAGCCACTGTTGTCAGTGGAATATGGAGTCCGATTTTACCTGGACATTAATTTTGACTGCTCGTTGGGAAACGTTTTACAGGAACATATGCATCTACTTCCCAGAAATAGTGTACATAGCATCGCACACAATAACCTTTGTTTGGTTGGATCTTGGGTTTGCAACAGCGAATGCAGCAGACAAAGCTGCATAGGTGCGCGTGGTGGTTGCCCTCTAGGAGGGTCAATGGGTAATTGAAACCAAGCACACACAATAGACAAAATAAAATAAAATTCTGGTGACATTAAATTACTCCCTATGACCATTAAGCGCTAAGTCCTTGAGAGTCATCTCAAAGCAGGACTCCATAGCTATGGAGAAATCAGCTCAAAATTGCAAAATTTTTTACTGATGCCTGAACTCAACATAGTTAAGGCGATAGCAGTGATCACCCCATTCTCAGGGGTAGTGGAGGACCTAACTCAATACCACACACTGTGACACTAACCATCAATGAAAAACAGACTCAGCTTTTTGTGTAACAGTTGACAGCGCACTGTTAATATGCTCTCATTGTTAGGCATTTGGACACAAGATACACACCTGTCCCACCAGAGAGGGAAATACCTCAAATTAAGCTTTTTCAGAAGTAATTGGGGAAGGACAAAATGAGCCCAAAGTAGACTCTATTGTAGCATTTCCACGGGGAGAACTGGGGTGCTATATCCAGGTAAAACATGTGTCCCCACAAGAACAAAAAAAGCTAAACAGCAACACCATGGCAGGCCAAGGCAACAGCAGGGTGTT